>CATIWC010001594.1:0-52479 GCA_948472305.1 Vicia faba | reverse complement strand
AGCATTTATTTATATTTTGAAATAAATAAACAAATCAGAAATGAAAACAAAAATGCAAAAATATGAAAATATAAGAAATTGGGCCAGGGGGTGCAAAAATGAAAATGGGAGGTGTCAAAAGCAAGCCAGGCCAAGCCCAGCCCAAGCCAGCTTCATCTTCAACCTTCAGACTTTGTAAACGCGCGCGCCTGGTTCAAATGCTAGATCCTGTATACGAGCTCTAATGCAAAAACTCACAACATCAAACTTGTAGAGAATTCCAAGATGATTCCAACCATATAAAAAACTAATCCTAACTCTCAAAGACCAGAGAGAATTTCTCTGGCCCTAAAATCTGACCTAGTTTTTTTCAGCATGTTCATGGATGAAATTCTCCTAGCACACTTAATATAAATGAAAACTGAGCATATGGACAGCTTCATGGCAATTAACACTACATTTTTTATTCACAAACCTAAGGCTAAATGTTCTAAATAGAGAGATAGAAATTCAAGAAAAACCTGTTTCAGTTGGATTCGTGTAGGGCAATGTAGTGCTTTTCAACAAGGCTTGAGATGTCTGGTAGCTTGCTTGAACTTCACTTGACCTTCTCCAATAGGTAGCTTGCCTTGAATGTCCTTGAATCAGTCTATAGAACTCAACCTGCACAAGCTCAAAATGAAAATGGTGAACACTGTAAATGGAGTTATAGTTGGTATTTGAGGTTTGGGATAGCTTGAGTGAGTTGAATGGAAGGTGTTTGAAGCCAACTTGGGGCAAAACGCACGAGCCAAAATGATCTATGTACTCAAGTTGCAGCACTGCCCTGTTTTGCCAAAGGAATGTGATTTCTGGCTATGGGGTGTTTAGAGGCTCAAGCAATCGTGTTTCTAGCTCAAAGGGGTGTGAGAAAGATGTTCAAACTGTTTGTGTAAGTTAACATTGGCTGGTTTTCAAGTTGTAAGGATTTGGACAAGTTTCTTGTTTTTAAAACAAGAATGTGGAAGTGAAGTTACAAGCCTGTACAAGCCATCTTATCATCTTGCATACAATCCTCTTGGCCCATCTAATTTATGGATTTGTTTGCTCGCAAGATATCTTGGACCAAAGGCTCAAGGATTATGTTTTGACATAAAGCAAACTTTTGCAAAAATGGAAATGTGCCTTTTACCATTTAGGGATTAATCTTGTGTACAATGCTCTAAGGACCAAAACAATGTATTAACCCAATGGATTTGCATTAAATTATGGAGTGTGAAGTGGTTTAGAGGCCTGAAAACTAGTGTAGACATGCTGACTTGAAAATGCAACTTGTATGAACATGAATTTGCCATGGGATACAAAGTGAGTTTTTGCCAACTTCAAGCTTTCGATTCTACCTAACCACAAATGTGTTTTAGGAGTTCTTGGACAATTTGGAAAGCTTGCAACATGCTCTATAATCCATATTTGAAATGAAACTTGAGATTACAAGTGGGAACTATATGAAAAATGGCCAAGAAGATGGGTCAAAATCCTGCCTAAACTAGGGCAAAATTTCACTAAGTTAAATTGTTTTAGGGACCCTTGTTCCAAAAAATCATAACTTGAGATCCAAGCTTCTTTTGAGAAAACTTTGTGAATTAAAATTGTAGACTTTGTGGAGGACGACAACGTTCATGTTGGAGGTTTTGTTTGAATCCATTTGTATCATGGTGAAAATGTGGGGCAAAGTTAGGAAAAATTCAGAAAAATTCATAACTTAGGAAAAATTCTAAGTTATGAAATTTTTCAATTTCAAACCCTAATTTTGCAATTTTTGGGTTTCTTGATGAACAAGTGTCATAATTTGACACATCTTGATAAAACATGACCCTTGGCACTTAATTTTGACCAAAAAGTCAAAGTTTGACTTTTCAGTGTACAGTCAAATTTTGATCAGTTGACTGAAAAATTCATCTGTCAATCCCATGCATTTGAGATCTTTTGACTTGTTGAATAAGTCAATAGATGTCATTGAGTCCTTGAGTCCTTGGTTGAGCTTAATTTTCCATTGGCTAGGTCAAAAAGTCAGAATTGCCTTTGTACAGTCAGAACTTTAAAAATGACCATTTTGCCCTTTAGTGATCTGATCAAATTTCTTATGGAGTTGTGGTCCAAACTTGATCAAATGTTTCATAATGAGTTCATAATGTGATGTGGGTCAAAATTCACGAGGGTTGACTGTAAATTGGCCACAGTTGACTTTTTCCCCAATACAGCTGATTTCTAGGTCAACTGTCCAATTGATTCAGCAAAAATTTGATTCAAGGCTTGAAACATGGTATGGACAAACTTATGAGTCCAATATGAAGTATGGAAGTCAATTTTAGCATTGAAGGTCCAAAAATCCTTATGCAAACTCAAACCCTAGTTTAGGTCATTAATGCACGGAGATGTCTTGAGCAGAGCAAACCCTAGCTTGATCTTGAGTTCCAAGAGCCTTGTGATGAGAAATGTTGATAAAATGAGAGGGAAAATTTTGGGGTACAACATCTCAATTTCCACCATCAACTTTATTAATGAGCAATATTATTTTAATTAAAAGGAAGTAATGAAAAAAATGAAAACAAAATATCATGAGTAAAACACGATATCGTTTGGATTTAGGGCTCAAGAGTGGCTTTTAAACTATCACTTGCAAACACGATCCTTCCTCATCCTCTTCTATAAACGGCAGCTTCATCGCATATTCTTCATGCTCATATCACCATTGTGGCTAGACTCCTCTCATCGTTCATCACTGCAACGCAACATTAATCACCTTTCTTCTTTCTCTTCTTCGCCGTATTTTCACGCCCGGCCGTCGCGAGACAAATTCAATCCATTTTTCCTTCTCTCCTCTATACGGTGTGGCCTTTTCTTCCACCAAATCCTCTATATACGATGAAGGAAGTGATGTTCAAAAACCTACCTCTCGGAGTGGTTCCGGCGACTCTTCGACGGTGTCGGTGTTGCAAGAAAGCAAGAAAACCAGAAGCACGATTGGAAGACCAGGTGACAAGTATTTGATCCTTTACTCTACAATTCTACTCAATCTTCTTAATCTTTTGCATGTTTTCTCTGTGTTTACTTGTCTATTTTGAGTGAAATAGAGTATAGGGTTGAATGGTTCAAAAGTTAGAGTTAAGTTCATTTGCAAGGTCATGGTTTGTGAGGGTGAAGGTAATATTGGTTAGGTTAGTGAGTTCACGCTAGGGATTATAGGGTTTTGAGAGTATGGGTTGATGAAGGTTTACAGAGATTGGAGGTTTCAAGTTGCAGGGAGGTCACAGTTGAGATTATCAAGGTCGTGAGTGAAGGTTTTAAAGGTTGAATGGTTTAGGTGAATGGTCGATGAAAGATTAGTAGGGGAAGATCGTAAGGATGATTAACGGATGAATATCGTGAGTATCAGTGGATGGGTTTTGCATTGAAGTGATTACAGAGGTTTGATGGAGTTGGTTGTAGGGTATTGAGAGTATTAGAGTTGCAGGTTAACAAAGGAATGGATTTTCTTCTTCATTATTTTTATCTGCCGCTACTGTGTTATTGTTTTCGTCCCACTTTGAATCTTTATTATTTTATTGTTGCATTATTATAAGTTTGGTTACGTTTCTGAGTTTTCGTGTTTTCTTTTTTAGAAGAAATAATGACCACTACACTCACAGTTTACTCTCCCGATGCAAAGAAGAAATCAACAACAATATCCTACTCAAAGTCACAGTTATGGTATAAACAACATCACCAATTGAAAACTTAGTGCGAAATTTTCAGAGCAAATCAGTCATGAAGAGCAAAGAAAAAGAATGCATACCTAAGTAACAATAAAACATGAGTTAGGATTCGAAAGTCGTACCTAATCAGAGCCTCTCTGATGGAGTTCTTCAAGAGTAGGTATGATATTGTCTTGCTATTTCCTCCTTTTGAGTTATGCTATGCTTCTAAGGTATTTTGAATTTGAAGTTTGTTATGAGATGTTTGGAATAGATAAATGTAAAATTTCTTACAGATTGAAACAAGGATTTTTTAGTGTATTTTTTCTGGTTTTTGCTTCACTAAAATTCCCCCTTTTTTGTATGTTTGGTTGCTTTTTATAGTGAAAGAAGCAGGGCATTTAGGGGGGAAAATAGTGATAATTTCTGAACGAATGTGGCTACTATTTTTGTGCTCTCTGGTGCAGTCTTTGTTTTGTTAATTTTTGTGTATGGGCAACATGTTTTGGACTGATATGGTGCAGTTTTTTGGACTGTCATTGGGAAGGTTTGGACAGCAATATGCAGGGTAGCATAGGGTAGGTTTTTTAACAGTTAGTGCAAGCTATTTTTTGACAGTTTTATAGGCAGAATTGGACTATTTTGTTGGCTTCTATTGGATAACAAAAGTGCAACAACAATTGGGTTGTTATTGTGTTATTTTGGCATGTTTTTATGGGCTCTTAAAAGTCTTTAAAATTGCTGAAAATTTTGATAATCACACACTTTTTTTTTACTAGTTGATGAAGAAAGTATGAAGCTGGGAAGATAGAGCTTTGATAATGAAAGCAGGGAGAATTTGAGAGACCTTGAAGATGAAACCTTGAAGAGTTTCTTTAGATTGTAACTTGAAACTTTATTCAATGTAATTTGGGCATTAACTTCGAACTTCTAAACTCATGAAAGCAATTATTTCCTTCCATATTTTGAATTATGAATGAACATCTTGTATTTACTCCTAGAATTCCAAACAAATTACATGAATTGATCTTCAAAATTGAGCAAATTTGTATCATGAGAAATTAGTTCTTTTGTATATCTTGAATCCAAAAGCAAATTCATATGAATGAATTGCACCTTGCACACTTGAATTGATTTGAAATCAAAAATAATTATTCGAATTGTTTCCTCAAGTCTTATTCTTAATTCAATGATTCTAATGTTCACTTGCAAATGACTTGAAGTAGGCGACCAATATCCTTTGAGAAACGTGTATGACATAAATTGAAACAAGCACAATTTGACCTCGATCTTTGAAGTAATCTCATAGACAATTCTATTTATGATACTTCGCAAAAATAATCGCCTCAGGACGTTGAGAATTGGAGAAGTTATGAATCTCGAAAATTGGACAAGTGTTTCTTGTGATGACCTCTAAAGTATTCAAAATTTTCTGATGATCTTTCGCATGTAATCAGCTCTTGACTTGTGAAGAGAATTTGGAGATGACGTCAAGGAGAGTCATACGCAAAGAGAATCGCTAAAAAATGTCGAATAATGAAGAAGTTACAACCGTTTTAACTTTATCTTGCAAAGATCAATTTTTTTGGGTCAATGCAGTCATTTTCAGTCATCTGAACCATTGGCTGAGCCAACTTGCAATGCGAGGTTTGAAACTTGGAACAAGCATCCTTTAGAATACATGAAGAACCATGAACACCATTTGAAACTTTGAAAACTCATTTTCTTTTGGGAAATGCAAAACCCTAATTGTTGATTTACTACCTGGGAAGAGAATCTGTCTGATCGATTTTTGAGCCAACTTGAATATCCGAGAAACCCTGGGATTGTGTCTTGTATGAAAAATGGGAGGGAAAATTTTGAGGTACAACAACATCTGTAAGTCCATTCCCGATATTATTCACCAGCAGTCTCACTTTGGGCGAGTGCAAATTTCTGGACACTCTAGTGTTCAATCATCTTCCACCTTCAGATCACGAAAGGTAGACAAGCCAATCTACATCTTCAGGTTCTAGAAGATTGAACAGGGGCAGCTGTTGTACCCAAAATTTTCCCTCCCATTTTCACATAAGATATACTCCTAGAGGTTCTCAATTGCTCAAGGTTGACCAGGGATTAACCAAACAATTCTCCTCATAAGGCAATGAACCCCCAACTAGGGTTTCCATTTTCATCAAGATGGTTGAGCTCCAAGGATCCTAAATGTTATCCATTTTCCTAATATGTCCTCAATATCATCCATGCCAAAATGCATTCCTTGAACAACAAGTTTGCTCAGTCAATTGCTCAAGTATTGGAAAATCAACTGTGTTAGGTCAAAAGTCAATTGTGGCACATGTACAGTCAAACTTCAAGATTTTTGGTCAACATAAACATTTTGAAGTGATAACCATCATTTGATCAAGGGTTGATCATGATTCCTCAATAAATGATCTTAACCCATCAAAAGTCAAAAATGGCAAATTAGGGTTTCTATAGGAAAAGTCAACCAAACTTTTACCAAGCATAACGTTCTCATACTTTATCAGAAATTTTCCAACCAAATCTCATATTGAAGATAATCTCATGCCCTACAAATTCTCTTCATCTCCAAAGATCAATAAATACACCATTTGAAAGATACAAGCTCATACATTACAAGTCATTTCAGAAAGTCAACAAAAGGCACTTTTGTCAAGACCATTTACATAAAGATAACATCTTCAAATTCAAAATTGGTCAAAATAGGGATTGAATTAGACATCTTGGGATTTCCAAAAAGTACAAGATCATCATCATGAGATAAAAAATGAGGAAGTTATGGCTTGCCCAAGTTGGGAAATTTTGGAAATTTCAAGAATGGTGCATTGAGCAAATATGAATTTTTGAAGCAATGGCTTGTTTTCTTAGGCCTAAAACATCTTCATAAGTTTATAAAGGACCTCTAATTTCACTCTTGCTTTGCCTTGCATTTTTTATCTATTTTATTCATATTTATTTTATTTTTATTTAAATAAATACAAGATAAATCATATAAAATAGAAAATGATTGGATCATGACCATTGGGCTTTTGTTTTGATTCAATTTTAGGCCCACAAATTCGTATAAAGAATGACCAGGTTCATTCATGCATGGAAAGGGCAAGATTTGCAAATATGGAAGCTTTTAAATTGGTTTGATTTTGACATGAAAACATAGCATTATGACTTGATTCTTTCCATGTTATATTATCTCCTCCTTACATACTATAAGAACAACACATTGGCAAGCCAAAGAAACACACACAGAACCTAGAGAAGCTTTGTCCATTTTGCAAAAAATTTCAAAGTTGTCAAACTCGGATTTCAAATTCCAGCCTCCCTTGCTCCAAACCAAGGATTTTAATCCACTCCTAGAGATCCCCTGAATCATTTGCAACCATTATCAAGCCTGAAAACATCACTTAACGCGTCCACCAACATCCACGGTTTGCTTCATTTTCAAATTTGGTTTTGTATATATCATGTAATTTCCATGTGATTTAACCATGCATTTCTAGTTTATTAATCATTTGCAAGCTTTCCATATGGTTGGATTGAGTTTTTGATGCAGGAACTGTGCATTACTATTTCTAGGGTTTAAAGCTTAGATTTGGTAATTTTTACATTGGCAAAAATTAGGCTTAAACAGGGGCACCATCATGCTCAGGAGAGTGAGGTCAGTCGATTCATGGCCTTACACATAATTTCTATTGCGTATTTGGCTTATTTCAGAGTGCAAAGGCTGTAGTGATAGACAAAAATATGTCACTATAGGTATTTCTACCTAAGGCGACAGAGGGAAGTAAGAGATGAATGTGTGGCAGACCCCTACTGGCTCATTCAAATCCAGCGCGCATTTTTATTTTTTTTTGAATACTTTTGAATAATTTTTGTATATAATATTATTTTGTTGTTTGGATTAACGAATGGTCATGTAGCTCAAATGCTGAAGCAGCGCGCTGGTGAGGGAAGGGATCTGGGTTCGAATCCCAGGTCCAACGTTTTTCCATTATCCTAATATTCCATACAAGATCCAGCGTTACACACGGCCAAATGTGCATTATAGATCAACAAATCCACGCCCTCCAATGCCAATCTATCAAGATCCAAGGGCTTCAGTTTGAGGTTTACCATGCGCCTCCAGTATCTCCTCACTGGATCCAGACGAGGTTGGGCTCCCTTCAACTGGGCCTAACCAAACTTCAGTCTCTGCACCCCCATTTAATTTTAAAAACCCCAGGCCCATCTGTTTTGTTTTAATTTATTTTCTTTTTTTAATTTTTTCTTTCATTTATTTAATTAACCATAAAAATCATAAAAAAGTCACCAAAATATTATATTAGTATTTTTTTTATTAAACTAATTTTGTAAATAATTTAAATAAATATTTTAACTATTTTCTTTAATTTAAAATGAAGTAGCTTTTAGGTTTTAATTAGATTTAATTATTTTCTTTTCATGATAAAAAACAAAAAAAGCTTTGACTATTTTTTTTATTTTATTTTTATTTTTTATAGACTTTAGGATGTTTAATTTAATTATTTTTCTTAATTAAAACAAAAATCAAACAAATAAGTTTTTTTTTACTTAAACCCTTTCTGAGATTGTTAGACGCTTCTTTATTTCGCGCGTGCATTTTATATTATATTGTAACTGCTTACGGTTGTAATAGTTTAGGACTTAAATTCCCGCATTTTTAATTTTTCACTTTACTTTTCGCCCATTATTATGTATCTACACCAAAGCCCTGTAATAGCATAGGAACCTTTATCTCTCGCTTTCTACATTTTTTATATGCTTGTATATAATTGCTAGTAAGTAGGAGTGCATGACAAGATTAATCAAATTAATCGTAGATCACTAACTTCAAGATAATATAACTGAAAAAACACACTTCTCACACTTGCACCCTTAGGGTATTCCTCACTCAGTTGCCTTGGAAATGGTCATGTCCCTCGAAAGTAGGGATATCTTAGCAAAGACCCTCAATATGAAAGTCATCATAAAAGATCATGGTCCCTAAACGTCCCTCGAGTTGCCTTTTGGTAAATGATTTTGTCCCTCGATGTTGCCTATATGATGACAGTCCCTTCGAATGCTAAGATATATGTGATACGATGAGAGAACTAACTTGAGGGTTTTGCGTTTTATAGCAAATGTTGCAGTTAGCAAGAGTCGCCACTGACTTTTCTTTTATCCAAAAGGAAAGGTGAAAAAGCACATGAAAGACCTTTGAGATGTTTTCTTGAGTTCGGGGGGTAGATTATGAAAAGAGAAGGTATTAGCACCCTTTTCATCCATGGTTTTCCATGGGCTCTTAATTACTTGCTAGATCACTTGCTTTTGTTGTTTGAAATTGTGTTTGGTGTGGTTTTGAAAGTATTTTGTAAAAGAGGCCATTGTTTAGGCAATCTTTGTAATGATTCTCGTTCGTAAGAATGTATACAAAGATGTTTGTCTTTTTGAAAATGTTTTCAATGTGTGTAAGATGTTTTTGAAATGTGTGTGTTTGTTTTGGAAAATAGCAAGGATAGTTGTTTGAAAATAGAGAAAGTAACTAGAAGTAATCAACCTACTCAAACGTCTTTCTTGTTCATTTTATATTCCTTTGACATTGTTGTCTTACCATTTATTTGGTAAGCAAACCTATCTTTGCATGTAAACAGGACGGACGTGGGTCATCATATAACCATGATTAGCAATGTTGCAAAGTATCTTATCATTTTTTGAGGGACTAAGATCATTTTGTAAGGCAACTTTAGAATAGCGTCATCGAGGGACTATGATCTTATACTTATTTGTTTTACCAAGATACTTCGCATGCGTAATATGGCCATGTATAAGGCAACCAAGTGGAGAAAACTTAAGGATGCTTGTGTGCAAGTGTGTTATTTTCATGCCTTGATTTTGTCTTGGATTTAGGGTTTTCTATTTGATTTGTTTTTATCTTGCCATTCAAACCCTAATTACTAGCATGTAAAAGCGGTAAATTGCATAATTTAAAGATTACTACGCTATTACAATATTTTATGGGAGTGGGAATACAAATTGTGAATGGGGATTTGCAATAATATAAATCTAATTAAGCTATTACAACCAAATCGAATTTGTACGAATACTTGAATAAACAAATATACAATATTTAAATATGCAATATTATGTATATGCAAGGAAAAGAAATTGTTTTGTTTTTCATATGCAAAAGAATCTTGACCTAATCCTAAAAATATTAAAAAAATAAATTATTTCTTAAAAAATGGTTAACCCTAATTTCTAATTTAAAAGAAAATAAAGCTTCTTAAGTATTATTTTTTGTGTATTTTTTGTATTGAAAATAATAAATAATATTTTATGAAAATATTTAGTCTTTTTATATGTCAAAATAAATATTTACAAGTATGAATGAAAAGGAATAAAATAATTAACCTAATTCTATTTTTATTTACAAGTTTATTAAAAAAAAGTATATGTATGATATGTAACTAAAATAAAATATATATATTTTTATGAGAAAAATAAAATAAAATGGAACAAAAATATAAATTTAGCATTTTTATATTTTTTATGATTTTTAATATTAAGGAAAATATATTTAATAAAATAAAAATGAAAATAAAAATGAATAATAAAAATTATGGGCCAGGGGTGCTGCAAGCAAGCAGGGGGTAGTATGTTAGCAAAAAACGCTAAGGCCCAAATGTTGAGGCCCATCCTGCAAACAGCCAAAAATGAAACTGGAAAAATATGAAGAAAAAAAACAAAAGGTAGCTCCAAGGTTCGAACCCATGGCCTATGCATTTCCAGCGCGCTACCTTGCCACTGGGGTGGCTGTACATCCGTTAATTTATGTGAAACAAGAAAAACATAACACAAACAGCTTCCTTTGCCCTGTACTTCATCTTCTTCCTCTAGCTAGCCAGACCAAGCATATCTTTCTCATTTCTCCATGAAAATGGAAACTTCCAACATGAAAATGATAGCACTCTTTCCCACGATTTCAAACATGTAACTTATGGAAACTAACAATCAAAGATCAAAACAAATTTTAAAGGCCCTAATTTTTGCATAAATTTGAACTCTAAAATTCTCTATACACAATGAATATAAATGAATTCTATGCACATGGTTAGCTTTAGCACAATAATATCTACATTTTTCTTTCATAAATCATGGTCAATGGATGTCTGTATGAAGGGATAAAAGTTGGAGTCCTTACCTCTTTCAGCTGATATCGTTTATGGAGTTTGAGTGAGATTTATGAAGGCTTGAAGATTCCTTTAGCTTGCTTGATCCTCCCTGAGTATGTTCCAATATTTACCTTGCTTTGAAAGTGTCTGAAACTCTCTATCCAAGTCAACTTGCAAGCTTGAAAAACAAAAATGGCAGATGGAGAAAGAGGTGTTACAGTGGAGGCATGATGGTCTGGAACACTTAGATATGAGGTAGGTAAAGTGTTTGAGTGATTAAAACTTGAAACGCACGAGTGAATTTGTGGATTGCTATGCTTATGCTTAAACTGCAAGTTTTTGATAGGTTTTTGGTAAGAGGGAGTTTTGGAGTGTTTTTGGACTTTTGCAATCGTGTTCTAAGCTGTAATATGTTTGTGTATTAGTATGGAGAAAGTTTCCAATCCAATCCTCAACAGATTTCTGATTTGTAGCCTTTTTGCACTCTTTCTTGCTTTTGAAGCAAAGTGAAGGGATAAGTCTCTACATGCTTGTACTGGCCTGCTTGGAGTTGGTACAAGTTCTATACAAATTTCTTTAGGTTTGTAGGACTTGTGTGTGCAGAGAAGACAGATCCAAAGCTCAAGAATTGAAAAGTTGCACAAGTTAAGCTTTTCCAAAATGGCAATGGCAACTTTGTGCCATTTATGGAATTAAAGCTTGGACAAAGACCCTTGGGCTTGGATTAAGGCTTTGTCAACTGAGTAAGCATTAAATTATTAAGTGAGAAACAATTTTGAGACCTGTAAAGCAAGATTTAGGCAACATAGGTTCATATTTGAATTTTGTTCTTCATGAAATGGCTTGAATTCAAAGTGAGAAATTGCCAATTTCATCTCTTCGATTCTCCCTACTCAAAAATGATCTCAAGGAGTTCTTGGACATTTTGGAAATCTTGCAATGTGCTCTATAAATCATATTTGAAATTCATTTCAATATTCCTCTTGGAACTAGGTGAAAAATTGCCATGAATTGGGTCCAAAACCTGCCTAAATTAGGGCAAAATTTCACTAAGTTATTTTAGTTCATGGGCATGTATTCATAAAATTATATCTTGAGATCCAAGCATATTTATGGAAAAATGTGTGAAGCAAAGTTGTATATTTCATGGAGATCTACAACTTTCATGTTGGGAACTTTCTTTGAATCATCTTGTATCATGGTGAAAAAATGGCTTAAAGTTGAGGAAAAAAAGAAATTTTCTATACTTAGAAATATTTCTAAGTTAAGAAAAATTCAAATTTCAAAATGAAATCTTCAATCTTTGATTTCTTGATGAACTAGTTTCACATTTTGACATTTTTTGATGAATTGTGATCCTTGGCACTTGATTTTGACCAAAAAGTCAAAGTTTGACTTTTCAGTATACAGTTGACTTTTGATCAGTTGACTGCAAATTTCATCTGTCTATCCAATGGATTTGCAATGTTTTGAACCATGTAATTAGGTCAAGATGATGCAATTTAACCCTTGAAACCATGCTTCAAATCATTTGGTCATTTGCTAGGTCAAAAACCAGAAATTGCCTTTTCCCAGTCAAAACCCTAATTTTGACCATTTTTCCCTTTTGATGATTTGATCAAATTTCTTGAGAAATTATGGTCCAAACTTGATCAAATGATACATATGAGTCTAGAATATTGATGTGGATGAAAAATTATGATGTTTGACTGCAAATTGGCCATGGTTGACCTTTTCCCCAATATAACTGATTTTTAAGTCAACTGTCTAATTGACTGATCAAAAATATGATTCAAGGCTTGAAACTTGTCATGAGTAATATTACGGGTCCATAATAATGTTTGAAAGTAATATGAAACATTGATAGTCCAAAAATTCTTGGGCAAACTCAAACCCTAATTTTGGGTCATCAGTGTAAGATGAAATGTCTTGAGCTGATCAAACCCTAATTTAGTCTTGAGTCAAAGAGATCTTGTGAGAAAATCTTGATAAATGAGAGGGCAAATATTGGGGTACAACAGCTGCCCCTGTTCAATCTTCTTAAACCTGAAGAGTTAGATTGGCGAGTTTTGTCATTCGTGACTCGAACGTGAGAGAATGATTGGACACTAGAGTGCCCAGAAATTTTCACTCGACGATGTGTAGTTGAGGGAATGGGCTTAAAGATTCCATTTAGAGAAGTGATAGAATCTTGTTGGAGATGGGCTTGTAGATGCCATCCAAAAATGTGTGTTGAATTGTAAGTTGTAAGCTCAAAGAAAGAGTATCAGAATGGCGTCTGTGTCTAGAGCGTATTTGAACTGTATCTGAAGTCTGAATCTGAATGAGTATCATAATGGCATCCATGTCTGGAGCGTATCCATACTGTATCTGAAAGTTGAATTTGAATGAGTACCAGAATGGCATCCGTGTCTGGAGCGTATCTATACTGTATCTGAAAGTTGAATCTGAATGAGTATCAGAATGGCATCCGTGTCTGGAGCGTATCTATATTGTATCTGAAAGTTGAATCAGAATGGAATCCGTGTCTAGAGCGTATCTGTATTGTATCTGAAAGTTGAATCTGAATGAGTATCAGAATGGTATCCGTGTCTGGAGCGTATTTGTACCGTATCATGATTGCATATTGTTATTGGTATTTCTTATCCTGAAAAGGGTAAAATGTTAGCTGAAAATACAAAGTTATGTTGTATGAAATGTATGATGCAATGCATTTGCTTTATCAATGTTTATGATATGTGGATGTAATGTATGCGCATGTAACCTGATTTGATGTATTGCTGTTTGATTGAGGAAAATAAATCCTTAAATGCTGCTGAGGAAATGTTGAATTTTCATGGTGAAGTTGAAGTAAGGACGAACTCTTGTTGAGAGAAGTAAATTCTGTTGTGAGGGCAATGCCATGTAGTGCTTGTAAAATCTACTTGAGGAATCCTGAGAAATTTGACGATTTCTACTAGGGGTTAAAGTTTTGAAATTTGTATCCGCTGGGGATTTAAATGACGTACTGTGGGGATTATCTATGGAATAGCCTAGAGACGTTTTCCTGTCCTCTCAACCTATCAGTAATTGTCTTTCTTATTTTGTTTATTTGCAAACAGTAATTATGTTCAAATGCATATGTTCATCAATGAATCATTGGAAGTTTTTGCAAACAAAACACAATCGTAAAGAAAAGACAAATAATTTTTTTGTACTTTCAAAGAGATATCTTTGTATTGACTTTGAGTAAGTATTTTGTACAAAGGAGACAAACATTCTAGTAAGAGAATGGTGCCATAAAACAAGAAAAATTTATACAAAGAAAGATAGCTATGTGTAATAATCTCATGGGGTTCCCATTCTGCTATAGCCTTTATATCTCCGAATATCTTGTCTATTTGTTGATTCGTCTGAAGATGATTGAATTGATCAGAACCTCCGAGTTTGTCAATGGGAGTTAAAGGTTGTTCGTAAAGTGATCCGACGGGACATAGCCATACGCTCTAATTCCCTAATTTTTTCCTGGACCGCCCTTTCGGGTTTTCAGTCCACCGGGAAACCCTTTTTTTCCCAAGTCGCCCTTTCAAGTTTACAGCTTGCCGGGTGTACAGATTTTTTTATTTTATCCCTAATTTTTTCTCGAACCTCTTTGGTTCGTCGGGATGCCCTTGTTTTTGCTAGGTGTGTCAACCTAGCGGGTCTCTAATGCGTAGTATCTTTTGACTATGTCCGTGTTCGCAGGGTGTGGCAGGTCGTCACCATCCATGGTGGTCAAGATCATTGCCCCACCAGAGAATATGTTCTTGATTACAAATGGTCCTTCATAGGTAGGGGTCCATTTTCCCCTGGGATCACTTTGTGGCAAGATGATACGTTTGATCACTAGATCCCCAACTTGATATTCTTGGCGTTTGACTTTCTTGTTGAAAGCCTTGATCATCCGCTTTTGATACATTTGACCATGGCAAACAGAAGTAAGTCTCTTTTCATCAATTAAGTTCAGTTGATCAAGTCGAGTCTGGATCCAATCGTCTTCACTCAAACCTGCATCCTTCATAATCCTTAGAGAGGGGATCTGAACCTCAATAGGAAAGACAGCCTGCATGCCGTAAACCAAAGAATAGGGTATTTCCCCAGTTGATGTGCGAGCCATGGTACGGTACCCTAGGAGAGCTAATGGTAGCATCTCATGCCAGTCTTCGTACGTGACTGTCATCTTTTGTATGATCTTTTTAATGTTTTTATTTGAAGCTTCGACAACACCATTCATCTTTGGCCGATAGGGAGAAGAATTGTGATGCTGAATCTTGAATTGCTCGCACAAGGCGGTGATCATAGTGTTGTTGAGATTTGTACCATTGTCAGTGATGATCCTTTCTGGAATACCATACCGGCAAATGAGATTTTGCTTGATGAAGCGGGCAACAACATTCTTAGTAATAGAAGAAAAGGAAGCCGCTTCGACCCACTTCGTAAAATAGTCAATGGCCACTAGGATGAAACGGTGTCCATTGGAGGTTGTTGGCTTGATCTCTCCAATCATATCAATTCCCTACATAGCGAAGGGACAAGGAGCCGTCAAGACATTCAGAGGAACCGGGGGTACATGCACCTTGTCAACATAAATTTGACACTTATGACAAGTCCGAGAGTGTTGATAGCAATCTACTTCCATGGTAGACCAATAATAGCCTTTCCGTAGGATTTTCTTCGCCATCGTATGCCCACTGGAGTGAGTGCCAAAAGTACCTTCATGTAATTCAGCCATAATCTTTTCAGCTTCAACCTTATCCACGCACCGAAGTAAAATGGAGTCTTGATTGTGTTTGTACAGGATGCCATTACTAAGGAAGAACTTAGCATAGAATCTCCTTAAGAACTTCTTATCATTGATTGAAGCTCCTTCTGGATATTCTTGAACCTCGAGGTACCTCTTGACTTCATGAAACCAAGGCTAGTCCATTATTTCTTTAGTATTAATCTCGTGACAGTCTGCTGCTTCATCCATTCGTTCGATGGTGATCTGGGGAGCCTCATTATCCCAATTAAGTTTAAACATAAATGACATTATGGCTAGAGCATTTGCTAGCTGATTTTCTTCTCGCGAGAAATGCTCGAAGGTAATCTTCTCAAAATGTGGTAGCAATGTCAAAACGTGTTCCTTGTAAGGGATAAGTTTTGGGTGCTTAGTATCCCATTCGCCTTTGATCTGACTGATGACCAAAGCTGAATCTCCAAACACATATAAAGATTTGATTCCCAAATCTATGGCAACTCTGAGACCAAAGATGCACGCTTTGTATTCCGCCATGTTGTTTGTACAATTGAAGCAAAGTCTGGCAGTAAAGGGAGTATGACACCCTTCTAGAGATATGAGTACAACACCGATACCATTACCAAGTGCATTGGATGCCCCATCAAAGAACAGGGTCCATCGGGATCCTTTTTCAGGTCCGTCATATGGCCTGATTTCTTCACAGTTGTCTAATGTCATGATGTCTTCATCCGAGAATTCAAACTTCATGGACTGATAGTCTTCTACAGCTTGGTGAGCAAGGTGATCAGCCAATACACTCCCCTTTATAGCTTTTTGGGTAGTATATTGTATGTCATATTCTGTTAGGATCATCTGCCACCTAGCTATTCTCCCAGACAGAGCAGGATTTTCGAAGATGTAATTTATCGGATCCATCTGAGATATCAACAAGGTAGTATGAGTCAGCATATACTGTCTTAGCCGACGAGCAGCCCATGCCAGAGCGCAGTAAGTTTTCTCGAGCAGTGAATATTTGGTTTCACATTCGGTAAACTTTTTGCTCAGGTAGCAAATAACGTGCTCTTTTCGGCCAGACTCGTCATGCTGCCCCAATACACACCCCATTGAGTTCTCTAAAATGGTAAGATACATGATCAGTGGTCTTCCCTCGACTGGTGGCATCAAAACAGGAGGCTCTTGTAAGTACTCCTTGATCTTGTCAAAATAAACCTGGCATTCATCATTCCATCTGACTACTTGGTCTTTCTTCAATAGTTTGAAGATTGGCTCACAAGTAGCTGTTAGGTGAGAAATGAATCTGGAAATATAGTTCAGGCATCCCAAGAATCCTCTGACTTCCTTCTCAGTACGAGGAGCAGGCATTTCTTGTATTGCTTTAACCTTGGCAGGGTCGACCTCAATACCTTTGTTACTAACGAAAAATCCTAAGAGTTTACCGGACCATACTCCGAATGTGCACTTGTTTGGGTTCAACCTTAGTTTATACTTCTTCAATCTCTCAAATAACTTTTGCATGTGATCAAGGTGCTCTTCTTCTGTTTTTGATCTGGCTATCATATCGTCTACATAAACCTCTATTTCGTGATGTATTATGTCATGAAACAAAGCTACCATGATGCGCTGATAGGTTTCTCCAGCATTCTTCAGTCCGAATGGCATCACTTTGTAGCAGAATGTGCCCCACTGTGTGACAAATGTAGTTTTCTCCATGTCTTCAGGTGCCATTTTGATTTGGTTATAACCTGAGAATCCGTCCATGAAGGAAAACACTTTGTGCTGGGCCATATTGTCAACCAGGATATCAATGTGGGGAAGTGGAAAATCATCTTTAGGGCTGGCCCTATTCAAATCTCTATAGACCACACACATTCGTACTTTGCTATCCTTTTTAGGCACGGGAACAATGTTGGAAACCCATTGGGGATAGGAAGTGACAGCCAAGAATCTAACATTGAATTGTTTCATGACTTCCGCTTTGGTCTTCTCTGACATATCAGGTCTCATGCGGAGGAATTTTTCTTTTACTGGTGGACAATCTTCTCTTGTTGGAAAATGATGTACCACGATGTTTGTATTAAGTCCTGGCATGTCTTCATATGACCAGGCAAAGATCTCAACATAATCATGCAACAGCTGAATCATACGCTCCTTGACATTGGGATCCAGATTGGCACCCACCTTGACCTCTTTTTATCCTCCTCGGTACCCAGGTTGATTGTATCCACAGGTTCCTCGTGAGGCTAAATGGCTCTTTCCTCTTGTTGCAGTAGTCTGGCCAGTTCCCCTGGTACTTCGCAATCTTCCTCACCTTCATCTTCGACTTGGTAGATTAGATCCTAAGAGTCACAAAAGGCCATAGCAGTATCGTTACCCATGGGATCCGGAATGGAGGGGTACCTGCATTTGTGAGTGTGAGTGTGTGTAAGGGTATAGCCATCCTTTAAAAAATAAAATGTAAAAGAAAAACAATGAGAATAAAAGTTTGTATGTGAAAAACGTCCATGATTCATTGAATGTCATATGAAGATGAAATAATAACCCTTACAAATGGACCATTGTTCCTCGGGCAAGACACAAGGTTTTAAATGTGCGAATTGTTTGTGAATATTACAAATCCAACAAAAATGCAAAGATAAATTACTGAGGGATGAAAGTTATTGGTACAAAGTCTCTGGACTTCCAATTGCGAAGTCCTCCGTTGACAGTCGGAAATATCCAATCCTCTAAGCTTCAATCCTCTTCACCATCTTCCACCGCATTGACCTCTCGATTACTAATCTTCAAAGGTGGCCCTCCAGCACGGGCACGGCGTACAGCCTTCTGAGCCATCCAATGAACTCGCCATCCAATTCCACATACCTGAAGGAATTGAGATGGCTAATCATATATTCTTCCTCTCTGTGGACAGTGATAATCTTTCCCTGGACCGGATATTTCAGCATATGGTGTAGTGTAGAGGTGACAGCGCCGACATTATGGATCCACGGTCGTCCTAGAAGACAGGAGTAAGAGGGGCGGATGTCCATTACATAGAAGGTTGATTTGAAAGTTTGAGTCCCAACATTTATGGGGATATACACCTCCCCGTGTACCATCCTCTTTGAGCCATCAAATGCTCTTACGACTATGTTACTGGGTTTCAACGTCAGTCCTTCGCAGTCCATTCTATCGAGAGCTTTCTTCGGTAATACATTCAAAGATGAGCCAGTGTCCACCAAGACATGGGCTAGGGTTATTCCTCTACATTCCACAGAGACATGTAATGCCTCGTTGTGCTTTCTTCCCCTTGGTGTCAGATCAGCATCCAAGAAGCCTAGGTCATTATCCGCCGTCAAGCTGGCCACGCAATCTTGAAATTGGTCAGCAGATGTCTCTTGAAGCACATGGGCTGTCTTTAGAAATTTCACCAGGGCTTTCGCGTGTGCCTCGGAACACAGTAACAATGCCAGCATGGAGATTTTGGAGGGAGTTTTCCCCCAACTGTTCAACTACGTCGTAGTCGCTCCTCTTTATTATTTTCAGGATCTCCTCCATTTCCTTCTTGGAGGTCTCGGGTATAGTCAGTGGTTGAGCCTTCGTCCGGACAGGCTCTTCTTGAATACTTTTTCCTCGAGTTTCAGCAGCAGGAGTGTTGGTAGGAATGACAGCAGGAATTGTATCATCTTTGTCAATAGGAGCACTTGCAGAGATGATTATTGGTACTGAAGTAACCTTTGGAGCAGCAACGGGTCCAAAAACTACCTTTGGAGGGGGGCAATTTCTGGAGATAAGATTCTACCGCGTCGGGTGATCTTAATGGTTCCGGAAATATTGCTAATGTCGGAGTCTTCTTCTTCGGAGTTTATCTCTTCGGAGACCAGCCCATCTTGTTTGATGCCATGGTAGTAGATGTCCCCACCGTAATTCCACGGCACTATTTTGTCTGATTCATATGGGACTGGACCAGGCATTGTGATTATAAGAGGAGTAGTTTTTGGAAACAATGTAATCCTAACGGGTCTTTTGGGGACCCTGGAAGAATTGGAGGAGATGGTGATGATTGAAACGTCTTCAACAGGAACAGGTAAAACAGGAGTACTTTCAAACAGAATGCCTTTGTTGTCTATCAAGCGTTGAATGCTTGTTTTAAACAAAGGGAAAACAGTTGGTGAGGATAAGCAAAGATGGCAGTCTTTATTACAACCCGGGAATACATCGGCTTTCAACAATTTTATCTTAATGATTGGGAGTGGAGTCAAGAGTTCATCAACTGTGGTAACAAACAAATCTTCTTCAATTGCACTGGTGTTGTGACCATGCCTGGGCATAAGAGCAGAAATGACGTTTGGCTTCTCGGGCGCATCAAACTCAATCTCTTTTGCCTCTATAAGATCTTGAATTTTGTTTTTCAAGGCCCAACAGTTGTTAGTGTTATGACCTGGACTTTCAGAATGATATGCGCAACAGGAATTTGGGTGATAATGAGGGGACGCTGTGTTGGGGTTCTTTGGAGCTTCTTTTAAAGTTGCCAAATTGGATTTTATAAGGTGCGATAAAACCTAGGCTAGAGTCATATTGATTCTAGTGAATTGTCGGACTGGCCTCTCCACCCTCGGTTGATTACTTCTTGGTTGATCAGATGTAGGCTTTGGGATTATGACAGCCCCTACCATCGGTCGGCGCTTGGCTCTCCCTTGGTTCCTTTGTGGATAAACAGCAGATACCTCCTTTTTCCCAATGAAAGGTTTCCTCACAGCTGTAGAGGCAGATGAATCCTTCTGAATCTTTCCACTTTTTATGCCAGCTTCCACCCTTTCTCCGGTCAGTATTAACTCAGTAAATCTTGCAGATGAGCTTCCAATCAGATGGTTGAAGAAAGGGCCCGATAGAGTGCCTAAGAACATGTCCACCAATTCCCTTTCAGACAGAGGGGGTTGCACTCTCCTAGCTAGATCTCTCCATTTCTGCGTGTAATCCTTGAAACCCTCATTTGAAGCCATAGCCATACTCTGAAGTTGAGTACAGGTAGGCGCCAAATCAGCATTATATTGATATTGCTTATAGAAATCTGCGGCAAGGTCTTCCCATTTGTGGATGTTGGCCCTTTCCAATTGGTAAAACCAATCGAGTTGTGTTCCAGATAGGCTATCTTGGAAAAAATGCACCCACGTGTCTTTATCGGCAGAGTGTGGTTGGATCTTTCTCACATATGATCGGAGGTGCATCTTAGGACATGACACCCCATCATATTTTGCAAACAAAGGCACTTTTAATTTCGGAGGGATCACAATCCCCGATACTAGTTCTAATTCTTCAAAGTCTAGACCTGGCACCTTTTGTATTTCCATAATGCTCAAACACTCTTCAAGATGTCGATACTTATCATCAGCTGGAGGATATTGTTCCTCAGAGTAGTCTTCCTCTTCTTCCTCCTCTTCAGATTCTGATGGAACCGCTGTTTCCTTTCCTTTCCCCTCTCCTTCACCGGAAGTTGTTGTGAAATTCAAGGTTCTTCTAGTCTTCCATTGAAACCTTCTCCCCATGTTCAAAACCCCAGTGACCTTCTTTGTTTTCTTCTTTCTTTCTTCAGCTAACAGAGTCTTCAACTCTTCTTTCCCCTTGGCTAGGGTCATGAGTAACTGTTGAAATTGCGTGTTCTGAGTTTGGAGATCTTTGAGTGTCTATTCGAGATCCATCTTACTGAAATAAACAGTAGAGAGATGAGGAAACTTGTTGCAAAAGACCTGCTTATGTTATGATGAATGATATGTGCATATTTAATGTTTTCAAGGATTTTTAAAGATTCAAGTTCGTTTTAGACAAAAAGAAACACACGTTATATTAATAAGATAGAGTTTGAGTACATCAATGCTCCTTGGGGAAAAATAATACAACACTCTAAGATAAAAAAGTAGTGCACATCCTCTTTGGTGCTATGTAGGAATTTAGAGTCTGCTCCTCATGAAGTAGCCTAGTGAGTTCCAAAAACTTCTTCTCGCTTACGTAGAATTGGGCTTCGAAACTATCTCGCTCTCCTTTGAGTTATATCCAATCCCTTTGTAGGTCTTCAAGAGATGTGGGCATTTCAGGATGTAGGATAGTGTATGGAACATCTCCCTCCTTAACAGGCTCAATGATCACCGGGAGAATTGAAGGATAAGGCATCATAAGACTTTGAGCGCGGGTTTGTACCCACTTGTGGTAAGGCTCGAGAGGGATGGAATTCTTGTGTCCCAAAGTCTTGCTATCCACCTTATTTAGCATCCTCCAAGCTCGGATGAATCTCTGGCGAAGACCTTGATCGTCGTTGTCGTTGTCGAATACCAAGCCTTGAATCAGCATCTCATGCGTGCCATCCCTTCAGGCATAACCAAACTGTCTTAGAGCTAAGCATGGGTTGTAGGTGATACCTCCCCTAATGCCAAGCAGAGGTACATTAGGGAATTCACCAAACGGTCAACAATGATAACATTCTCTTTGGATCGGGAGCACCAATGAATATCTGAATGTTTGAGCGTTATTAACCTTTGTGACCACCTTGAACCTTGCTCATTCTTTAAGACTGATTGGGGAAGATTAGAAATAAACCATCTTTCCAGGAAAGGAGTGCAACACAAAAGGACACCTCTTTTCCTCATTGTGCGAGTGTGAAAAGAGTGTAGGATATCCCCTAGCAATGTAGGCACCGGATTGCGTGACATGAAGATTTTGACGGCACTCACATCTATGAGTTGGTCAGGATTGGGAAACAAAACCATCCCATAGATGAGGAGAGCCACAATTTCCTCAAAAGCTTGTAAGTCTAAGAAATTCCAACAACTTTGGGCTTTCTCAAACAGGAACTTTGCTAAGAAGCCTTTGACAACACTTCTAGTTTCCCAATGAGTTGTGACATCAGATGAGTGCAAGTGTAGAGCTTGAGCAATCTCTTCTGGCTTTGGGTCTCTTTCCGTACCTTTGAAAGGTAGTTGATTGAGAATGGGAATCCTCAAGAGTTAAGAGAATTCTTCCAAAGTGGACACAAGCTGATAGTCGGGAAATGTGAAGCAATGGTGCAAAGGATCAAAGAACTGGAAGAGCACCTTTATCATATCCTCATCTATGTTGGAGGTGACCAAGTTGAGTAGACGACCATGTCTCTCGGTGAATGGAGAGTTCTCAGGGATCCTTGAAGCTAGCTCCTTAAGTTGTGGAGGAATTCTTACAAGGTTGACTTGGATAGTTTTCTTGCGAAGTGAATCCATATCCTACAAAACAAGAACAAGGATGAATCTCCAAAATCCTTGAAATGGTTAGTGATGTATATGTTGTTCATGATGTCCATGATGTTATGTACAAGTATGCATATACAAGCAAAGAAAACAAGTCCTTAGTTTAGGCTTGCATGGGGTTTTATAGGTAATTACCCTCTTGAAGTTTAGTTGGCTTAAACCTGTCCTAATAATAGTAACCGGGTTCTAAGGAGCTCAATATCACCGGATTGTTTCCTTGGTCATTGTTTCAGCTCAAGCCTCTTTAATGGCGACCGAAATATCCCAAGAAACCAAACCTCAATGAGTGTAGCATCGATTATCTACCAACTTCGGACTGCACCAAAGCCGGTCATCTCACTACATCCTAAAGGCCAAGTTGGTCAAGTAAAGGGTTCTAGAAGTTCATTAGTGCTTCATGACATCACTCAGCGGCCCCGTATTCTCTTTGATTGACTCAAAGGCTACCGATACCCACAAATATGTCACACTAACATAGCTATTGCTTAGACCATGTCGGTATACCCCGCACAGTTTCCACAACGTATTGCTATTTACCTATAATGTCTCCCAAATCCGGGTGGAGGATTCAAACCCAAATAAAGAACCATAATGTAAAGCAAACAAGTCAAATAATGTAAGCAAATAAATGTTATCTAGCTGTTGCACCCCAAAATTTGCCCTCTCGTGTTTTCCAAAGTCTTCCCCCTGCATGGTTGATCACAAACCCTTGCCTAAGGAAAAAGAAAATTTTTGAGTGTTGCTTTTAAGCATTTCGATTGGCAATCTTTAAGACCCTTCGATTGTCATTCTGAAGGAGCACTTCGATTGGAATTCTGAAGGAGCATTTCGATTGGCACTCTGAAAAAGCATTTCGATTGGCATTATGAAGGAGCCTTTCGATTGGCATTATGGACAAGTATTTCGATTGGAATTATGAAGGAACCTTTCGATTGGCATTATGGACAAGTATTTTGATTGGCATTATAACAGTGTCCTTCGATTGGGATTCCAAAAGGTCCATTCGAAGAGGCATTCAAAGGGCCCATTCGAAGAAGCTTTCGAAAAGCATTCGAAGGAGGTCATCAGCCCATTCGAAAGGGAGCACTCGAAGGGTGCCATCAGCCCATTCGAAGGAGGTCATCAAGAGGGCACTCAAGTAAAACATGTCCAGGTTCATTCAAGAGACACAAATGTTTCAAAAAAGGAAGTTATTTAATGTGTCCGTTTCTTGTCTCATGGCATTTAGTGGCCTGTTTAATGGTTGTCTCTTGCCATTACTGCACCCTCACACCCCTATAAATACAGGGCCAACATACACGAAAATCACACACGAAAATTATACACACAAAACTCAACAGGAGAACAAAAAAACACTGGAGTTACGCTGCCAAAAGTCATCAGCACTTCCAGGAAGCCATACCCAATCCTTGCACAAGCCAAAGCTGCCACCCAGCGAACACCTCCACGCCCAGAAATCCCAGATCGAAGGTATTCATCCAGCCAGTACCCAAATCGAAGTTCCAATCTACTGGTAAGAGAGGGTAAACTATCCAACCTTGTTTTTGCATAACACATCATTACTTGTTGTTACCTTCGATTTGTCATCCTAGACAGGATCGAAGGGCCTGGGTTTGGCACCCAGGTCATGTTTTTCGTGTGCTAACATTTGCTGCAGATTTAGCCTGAAGAGACCCCAATAAGTGCAGGATCGAAGGGCCTGAGATTCAATACCCAGGCCCTGCATTTTATTTCGCTCACATACTTTTTCAGGTATAACAGCCCAGATCGAAGGAGAGCCCTTCTCTGGATCGAACCCATTAGCGTGCTGGATCGAAAGAGGCATCTCATTCCTGGATCGAAAGCCATGACCTCCATGATCAAAAGACAGTCCTCTTCCCTGGATCGAAGGCTACTCACGCCTTGCTGTTTGGCCCAATCGAAAGGACCATGACCCCTTTTGGATCGAAGCTTCTATTTCTCTCCCTGGGTCGAAACTCCTGTTTTCTCCTTGGATCGAAGGGTTCTCCTTGAATTTTATTTTTGTTTTCATAGACTTCCTTTTAATTAACATTAAAATCAAAAAACCACAAAAACATTAGGATAGTTCTTTTTCTATTAAATTAACTTTGTTAATTAACCTTTAATTATCTTAACATTTTTCCAAAACTAAAATTAAATAGATTTAGATTATTTTTCCAAAATAAAATAAAACAACAAAAAGAGTTCTTATTCTTAGGATTTTTTTTAGATTCACGCGCGTTTATTTTACTGGGATGTAATAGCTTAAACTAAGACCTTCTTTACTGCTTTATTCCCCCAATTTTGGACATGTAAATAATCCCCCTCCCCGAAGCCTTGTAATAGCGTAGGATTTACAATTCTCGCACTTTAAATCTCTGTACATATATTAACTGCTTAGATGTATGCTAACTAGGATTGTATGATCAGATCTGTCTTAACTTAAAATCAACAGTAGCTCACCATGACATGCAAGAATAATATAACTGAAAATTGACACACTTGCACATGCCACTCTTAGGGTACACCTCACTTGGTTGCCTCGAACGTGGTCATTAAGTATAGGATGTTTTAGAGGTCGTCCTTTGTCCCAAGATCATAAGTTGCCTCGAAATGGTTGCCTCGATAAAAATGATCTAAGACATTAGGATTACTACTAAAGCGTCCTAACGTTGCTTTAGTGACCATACGTCCCTAAAATTGAATTGACCCGAAAAACTCCAACGACTGTGCTACCTACTCCTCAATAGTGGGATAGCACTGTCTAAAGGACAGTTGCACAATTTAATTCCTTTTTGAGTATGTAGATATTCTTAAGTACTTGCTCTCTTTTAAACAAAACAAAACTTTTCGCACATACACTTTTACAAACAAAGTTTTCAAAAACACTTCATTACGCTCTCGAGGACAGAAACAAGAGTTATATCGAAGTTTCAAACAAAACTCTTTTCAAAACCCACAAACACAAAGAAAAGCAAACTTTTGCAAACATAGTGAGCAAGTACCTAAGAGCCCGTGGATAACCACGGATAGAAAGGGTGTTAACACCTTCCCTTTCTATAATCTACCTCCCGAACCCAAGAAACAATCTCGAAAAGGAATTTTTTCTGTGCTTTTGTCCTTTCCCTTGTTGGATAAAATAAAAGACGGTGGCGACTCTTGCTTACCGCGACACTTTGCAAAAACAAACGCAAACGCGAACCAGCATTAAAAAAAACAGTCAGTTCTCGTTCCCACCGACCACACTAGCCCTAAGGTAACCCCACTTTTTTATAAGCATTCCCCAGCAGAGTCGCCCGTTCTGTGATACGGTGGGAGAACTGACTTGAGGGTTTTGCATTTTATCGCAAATGTTGCGGTTAGCAAGAGTCGACACCGACTTTTCTTTTATCCAAAAGGAAAGGTGAAAAAGCACAGGAAAGACCTTTGAGATGTTTTCTTGAGTTCGGGGGGTAGATTATGAAAAGGGAAGGTATTAGCACCCTTTTCATCCATGGTTTTTCATGGGCTCTTAGTTACTTGCTAGATCACTTGCTTTTGTTGTTTGAATTGTGTTTGGTGTGGTTTTGAAAGTATTTTGTAAAAGAGGCCATTGTTTAGGCAATCTTTATAATGATTCTCGTTCGTAAGAATGTATACAAAGATGTTTGTCTTTTTGAAAATGTTTTCAATGTGTGTAAGATGTTTTTGAAATGTGCGTGTTTGTTTTGGAAAATAGCAAGGATAGTTGTTTGAAAATAGAGCAAGTAACTAAAAGTAATCTACCTACTCAAATGTATTTCTTGTTCATTTTCTATTCCTTTGACATTGTTGTCATACCATTGATTTAGTAAGCAAACCTATCTTTGGATGTAAATGGGACGGGCGTGGGTCATCGTATAACCATGATTAGCAATGTTGCAAAGTATCTTAGCATTTTTTGAGGGACTAAGATCATTTTGTAAGGCAACTTTAGAATAGCGTCATCGAGGGACTATGATCTTATACTTGTTTGTTTTACCAAGATACTTCGCATGCGTAATATAGCCATGTATAAGGCAACCAAGTGGAGAAAACCTAAGGATGCTTGTGTGCAAGTGTGTTATTTTCATGCCTTGATTTTGTCTTGGATTTGGGGTTTTCTATTTGATTTGTTTTTATCTTGTCATTCAAACCCTAATTACTAGCATGTAAAAGCGGTAAATTGCATAATTTAAAGATTACTACGCTATTACAACATTTTATGGGAGGGGGGAATACAAATTGTGAATGGGGATTTGCAATAATGTAAATCTAATTAAGCTATTACAACCAAATCGAATTTGTACGAATACTTGAATAAACAAATATACAATATTTAAATATGCAATATTATGTATATGCAAGGAAAAGAAATTGTTTTGTTTTTCATATGCAAAAGAATCTTGACCTAATCCTAAAAATATTAAAAAAAGAAATTATTTCTTAAAAAATGGTTAACCCTAATTTCTAATTTAAAAGAAAATAAAGCTTCTTAAGTATTATTTTTTGTGTATTTTTTGTATTAAAAATAATAAATAATATTTTATGAAAATATTTAGTCTTTTTATATGTCAAAATAAATATTTACAAGTATGAATGAAAAAGAATAAAATAATTAACCTAATTCTATTTTTATTTACAAGTTTATTAAAAAAAGGTGTATGTATGATATGTAACTAAAATAAAATATATATATTTTTATGAGAAAAATAAATTAAAATAGAACAAAAATATAAATTTAGCATTTTTATATTTTTTATGATTTTTAATATTAAGGAAAATATATTTAATAAAATAAAAATGAAAATAAAAATTAATAATAAAAATTATGGGCCAAGGGTGCTGCAGCAAGCAGGGGATAGTATGTTAGCAAAAAACGCTAAGGCCCAAATGTTGAGGCCCATCCTGCAAACAGCCAAAAATGAAACTGGAAAAATATGGAGAAAAAAAACAAAAGGTAGCACCAAGGTTTGAACTCATGGCCTATGCATTTCCAACGCACTACCTTGCCACTGGGGTGGCTGTACATCCGTTAATTTATGTGAAACAAGAAAAACATAACACAAACAGCTTCCTTTGCCCTGTACTTCATCTTCTTCCTCTAGCTAGCCAGACCAAGCATATCTTTCTCATTTCTCCATGAAAATGGAAACTTCCAAAATGAAAATGATAACACTTTTTCCCATAATTTCAAACATGTAACTTATGGAAACTAACAATCAAAGATCAAAACGAATTTTAAAGGCCCTAATTTTAAACCTAATTTTTGCAGAAATTTGAACTCTAAAATTCTCTATACACAATGAATATAAATGAATTCTATGCACATGGTTAGCTTTAGCACAATAATATCTACATTTTTCTTTCATAAATCGTGGCCAACGGATGCCTGTATGAAGAGATAAAAGTTGGATTTCTTACCTCTTTCAGCTGAGATCGTGTATGGAGTTTGAGTGAGATTTATGAAGGCCTGAAGATTCCTTTAGCTTGCTTGATCCTCCCTGAGTATGTTCCAATCTTTACCTTGCTTTGAAAGTGTCTGAAACTCTCTATCCAAGTCAACCTGCAAGCTTGAAAAACAAAAATGGCAGATGAAGAAGGATGCGTTACAGTGGAGGGATGATGGTCTGGAACACTTAGATATGAGGTAGGTAAAGTGTTTGTGTGATTAAAACTTGAAACGCATGAGTGAATTTGTGGATTGCTATGCTTATGCTCAAACTGCAAGTTTTTGACAGGTTTTTGGTAAGAGGGGGTTTTGGAGTGTTTTTGGACTTTTGCAATCATGTTCTAAGCTGTAATATGTTTGTTTATTAGTATGGAGAAAGTTTCTGATCCAATCCTCAACAGATTTCTGAGTTGTAGCCTTTTTGCACTCTTTCTTGCTTTTGAAGCAAAGTGAAGGGACAAGTCTCTACATGCTTGTACTGGCTTGCTTGGAGTTGGTACAAGCTCTATACAAATTTCTTTAGGTTTGTAGGACTTGTATGTGCAGATAAGACAGGTCCAATGCTCAAGAATTGAAAAGTTGCAAAAGTTAAGCTTTTCCAAAATGGCAATGGCAACTTTGTGCCATTTATGGAATTAAAGCTTGGACAAAGACCTTTGGGCTTGAATTAAGGCTTTTTCTAATGAGTAAGCATTAAATTATTAAGTGAGAAACAAGTTTTAGACCTGTAAAGCAAGAATTAGGCAGCATAGGTTCAGATTTGAATTTTGTTCTTCATGAAATGGCTTGAATTTAAAGTGAGAAATTGCCAATTTCATCTCTTTGATTCCCCCTACTCAAAAATGATCTCAAGGAGTTCTTGGACATTTTGGAAAGCTTGCAATATACTTTATAAATGATCTTTGAAATGCATTTCAAGATTCCTCTTAGAACTAGGTGAAAAATTTCCATGAAGTTGGGTCCAAAACCTGCCTAAATTAGGGCAAAATTTCACTAAGTTATTTTAGTTCATGGGCATGTATTCATAAAATTATATCTTGAGATCCAAGCATCTTTAGGGAAAAATGTGTGAAGAAAAGTTGTAAATTTCATGGAGATATACAACTTTCATGTTGGGAACTTTCTTTGAATCATCTTGTATCATAGTGAAAAAATGGCTTAAAGTTGAGAAAAAATAAGAAATTTTATATACTTAGAAAAATTTCTAAGTTAAGAAAAATTCAAATTTCAAAACCAAATCTTCAATCTTTGATTTCTTGATGAACAAGTTTCACATTTTGACATGTTTTGATGAATTGTGATCCTTGGCACTTGATTTTGACCAAAAAGTCAAAGTTTGACTTTTCAGTATACAGTTGACTTTTGATCAGTTGATTGCAAATTTAATCTGTCTATCCAATGGATTTGCAATGTTTTGAACCATGTAATTAGGTCAAGATGATGCAATTGAACCCTTGAAACCATTATTCAAATCAATTGGTCATTTTCTAGGTCAAAAATCAGAAATTGCCCTTTCCCAGTCAAAACCCTAATTTTGACCATTTTGCCCTTTTGATGATTTGATCAAATTTCTTGAGGAATTAAGGTCCAAACTTGATCAAATGATACATATGAGTCTATAATATTGATGTGGATAAAAAATTATTAAGTTTGACTGAAAATTGGCCATGGTTGACTTTTCCCCAATACAACTGATTTTTAAGTCAACTATCCAATTGACTGATCAAAAATATGATTCAAGGCTTGAAACTTGTCATGAGTAATATTAGGGGTCCATAATGATGTTTTAAAGTCATATGAAACATTGATAGTCCAAAAATCCTTGGGAAAACTCAAACCCTAATTTTGGGTCATCAGTGTAAGATGAAATGTCTTGAGCTGATCAAACCCTAATTTAGTCTTGAGTCAAAGAGATCTTGTGAGAAAATCTTGATAAATGAGAGGGAAAATTTTGGGGTACAACAATATCCTTACATGTTTCCCTCAATAACCATAGTGTCCCTTTCGATAGTCCCTCAACATCCAACGATAGAGCTACCTACTCACTAATTGTAGGATAGCACTATCTAAAGAAAAGGAGGAAAAGAATGTCCTTTTTCGAGTAGGTAGATGACTCTTAAGTGCTTGCTCAAATCTGTAATTTTCACACTTACACACTTTTAAAAATCTTTTCAAAATGCTTTATCACACTCTTGAGGACTGATACAAGAGTTACCATAAAGCAAACAAAAACTTTCAAAACACACAAACACACAAATAGTTTTCAAAATGAGCAAGTACCTAAGAGCCCGTGGAAAAAAACTGATGGAAAGGGTGCTAACACCTTCCCTTTCCATAATCTACGCCCCTTACTAAGAAAATCTCGAAAAAGGTCTTTTTCTGTTCTTTTGACCCTTTCCTTTATTGGATAAAAGAAAAGTCGATGGCGACTCTTGCTTACTGCGACATTTGTAAACAAAAAATGCAAACCAGTATTAAACAGTTGGTTCTGCCACCGTATCACACATCTCATCATCCATGGCCTTCAGTTATTTTGTCTTATTTCGACTCCTCATTACTTCCTTATGGTCTCTAGGTTCTTCGTCTAGAACCTCACATGCAGATATTAATGCATAAGCTATAATATCTGCATACCCAAGTCTCTGAGATGGCTTGATGACTCTTATCAACATATATCTTGCCAATAGGAAGCCATCGACAATTTCCTCAACTTCCTCAGCATCTTCTTCTTCTTCGACTTCATCTGAGATATGCAATTCAACATCAACATGCTTCACCTCAACAGAAAATCTCTACCTATTCCAGCTCTACGTCAGATATTTCTGCACTTTAACCAACATCATCAGTTTTCTTGAAAGCCATTTCAGCTTCATTGAAAACTAGATCTCGACTAGTGATACTCCTCCTGTGACCTGGATATAGGCACCATAGCCTGTAAGCTTTGACTCCTTTAGGGTATCCCATGAAAATGCATATTAGAGCTCTATGTTTGAACTTGTCTTGCCTAATGTGAGTATAGGCTACGCATCCAAATACTCTCAATTTATCGAGATCTGGTGGATTTCCAGACCAAACTTCTTTAGGTGTCTTCATATCTAACACAATCGAATGACATCTATTTATCAGATATATTGATGACAAAACAATCTCGGCCTAAAACACCTTTAACCCAACACTAATCAACATGCATCTAACTCTCTCCAAAATAGTTCGATTAAACCTTTCATCCTAACCATTTTGTTATGGAGTACCTGCAGTAGTTCTGTGCCTTGCAATACCAGAAGCAACACAAAAGTTTTCGAAAGCCTCATTGCAAAATTCAAGGCCATTTTCGGTTCTCAACCTCTTGACCGTTTTGCCAGTATGATTATCGACCAGAGTCTTCCAACTTTTGAAATTCTCAAAAGTTTCATCCTTAGTCTTCTGAATAAATACCCATAACTTTATGGAATAATCATCTACTATGGATAGAAAATACCTTGCTTCTGAATGTGATGGACACCTTGCATTCCCCCAAATATCAGCATAGATGTAATCAAGTGATCCATGTGTTTTTTGTTTACTTTTGTTGAACTTCACTCTACAAGATTTTCCAAGTACACAAGGTTCACAAAGTTTCAGATTTTCTACTTTGTCTCCACCAAGAAAACTTTGTTTCCCTAATTCGACCAGACCCCTTTCACTGACATGGCCTAATCTCATGTGCCAAATTTATGTCTTCAACAAAGGTCTCATGGTTGCAACATTTTTCGAACCATTTACAACTTCAGCCTAAAGGATATACAAGCCTTGCTTCTTCATGCCTTTCAAGACTTTCTTCGACCCCTTCATGACTTGTAGCATACTTTTCTCTCCTTGGAAAACATATTCGTTCTTGTCGAATTCACCAAGAGAAATCAAATTTCTCTTCAAATCAGGTATATACCTGACTGCAATCAATAACCTTATTGACTCATCATAGAGCTTGAATCTCACAGATCGAACACCTGCAATCTTGCAATCTTTGTTGTTTCTAAACAATACAAATCCACCATCTTGATCACATAGTTCCTCGAACAAGTCTTTGTTTGGAGTCATGTGCCACGTGTAACCTAAATCCATAATCTACTCTTTTCTTGAGTCACTGCTTGAAACCATAATAACATCATATGATTCGAAATCATCTTGAACAATGGTTGCATTACCATTATCCTTACTTCCATGATATTTCAAGCATTCAGGGCATACCTTTCTTGTATGACCCTCCTTCTTACAATGATAGCATCGAAGACCAGATGCTTCACCACTGTAAGACTTCTGCTGACTTTTACCTTTTTTATTGTCGAACTTACCATCCTTTCACACAGATTTTCCTTTAAAGGCCAAACCTTCACAAATCGTTGAAGGTTTATGCTTCTTTCGTTCATTCAAGTCCTTAGAATACAAGGTTGATTGAAATTTTTCAAAGGTCAGGGACTCCCTTCCATACAAGAGAGTTTCTTTGAAGTGAGCATGTGTTCTGGGTAAAGCGCACAACAACAACAAGAGTTGATCTTCATCATTGATCCTCAAATCAATATTTTCAAGATCAAGAATCAGCTTATTGAACATATCCAACTGCTAAGCCAACACTTTGTCTTCAATCATCTTGAATGAATACAAAGCTTTCTTCAGGTAGAATCAATTTACCAATGATTTAATCATGTACAAACTATCAAGTTTCACCCATAACCCTGATGTCTTCGTCTCCTTTGATACCCGTCGAAGAACCTTATCACCAAGGCTTAACAAGATTGTGCTGTGGGCTTTCTCTATCATGACCATCTTTTCTTTTTTTGTTAATGCATCATACATGGTCGTCGCTCCCTTCAACGCTTCCAAATAACCTTTTTGAACCAGTAGGACTTCCATCTTCAAGCGCCACAGACCAAAATCGATCACTCCAGTGAACTTTTCAATCTCATACTTTGTTGAAGACATCTTCTCCCTGCTCACCTCACCAATTTGTTATGAAAACTGTAACACCCCACATATCAATGCTTAGGATAATATGCACATTGCATTATAAAATGGTAAATAAAACATTCATACATAAGTAGCAGAACATAGACATGTAGTAGTACAATATACAAAAGTCTAACATGTCATGGCCAAAAGATAAAATCTTATAAGTACTAATACAAATCCAGAATACATGGCAGAAAGATCCAAAAAGGAATGAAACATCTCCATGAAACATCGTTGACAACCTAAGCCATCTTACCCTTACCATGATCATGCCTCGAAGAACCTGAAAAATAATAAGAGGATTGGGATGAGATTACTAAATCTCAGTGAGTCTCCCTATCTTAGGGGTTTGATCGGTACTATAGGGTATATGCAATCAAAATGGATTCACCGAGAATCTAGGGTTTTCCTTACGGCTAGGTATAAATACACAACAGCGGTACACCATCATTGGAAGTCCCATAACTAACCAATGAGGCAGAAAGAAAAAAATTGGCTCGAAGCCCAATACAAAAACCACAACAATAAACAGTATTCGGCACAAAGTCCACAACAGCAAATAGTATTCAGCACAAGGCCACAACAATAGACAATATGCAGACCCATACCCATGTATGAGGAATCCAGAAGTAAGTTCTTCCTGCTACGTAGTGTACACTTCACATCCTCAGTTAGTTATCCTCGTGCATTGCATCAAGAGGCTTGTACCAGCACACATATGATGAAATAGATCAATCCTAAGTGGGAGTCCATATGTGACGAATTATCACGGTGACCTTGCCTACATGGCATTACGACCCAGTCATTCATCAATACACATGTGTGTCGAACAGATCCACCATGATACAAAATGCTATCTTGACAACACGAGTTCACTGGGCGAAAGTCTAGTGGTGTATCCTACTTGGCACCACTAGAGGTGAGTTAAAACCAAGGTTTGCCTGTGTGGCAAATTTCCTCCCCACCATACCAAGCAGGCAATGTCCACCAAGTGGAAATGCTGTAACACCCTGAATTCTAGATTAATTAGTTATTTAATTAATTTAACGTGAATATATGAGTCATTGCGAAGTATATATATATATATATATATATATATATATATATATATATATATATATATATATATATATATAATGTTTTGGTGTTTTTATGTGAGTCCTTGTGATGATTTATGATGATGAGATGAATATGATGGTTAATACGATGTTTAGTGTGATGGTATGTGTGGTGTAGTGGGAATTAAGATGATTAAGAGGATTTTTAGTAATTTAGAATAATTAGAATAATTAGTTAGAATTATTTTAATTAGATAATTAGAAATAAAATATGAGGTAGAAACTATGAAGACATGGTGGTCATTTGGGAAGAATTAGTGAGGACAATAGTGGAAGACCAATTAAGGGTCCAAGGGTTAAGTGAGACAAAATATATTTTGTATTTTAGAAGTGCTCATTCTGTACAATAATTTTGGGAGAAAATGCAGAGGCGAAACTAGGGTACAAAGAGGCAAGAAGGAGCATAGGAATTTCGGTAGAGCACGAAAAGGATTTGATTTCTAGCAATAATCTAAGGTAAGAAGAGTTTTATCTTGATTATTATAATCGATATAAGGTCTATATAAATGTAGGTTTGTGTTGGGTTTTGGTGATTTGATGATTTGTGTTGCAATTGATGAATTTGTGTTGGAATTGGTGAAAATACCTTGTTGAATTGCCATGAGTTTATGAATATAATGCCTATAATATGGTATAGTTGTTATATGATGATTAGGTGTTAAAATATATGAGTTTTGGGACTGTTTCTATGCAAAATTGCAAGAATTGGGATTGGTTTTTATGTAGGAAATCACAACAGGAAAACCATGTTCGTGCAGGATCTTCGGACGATGGGAAGTGTCGTCGGGAAACGGTGGTGTCGCATGGCTGTTGCTAGGTGAAATGTAAAGCGGTGAAGGGTAGAGAAGAGGAATTTTACTGGAATTAGTCGCTCCAAGAGTCTCCAGGTGAAGCGGACGCGAAGGTGCATCTCCAGGCGATAAAGTGGTGTCGCCTGGCGATGGTGTCCAGAATGGAAGGGTTGTGCAGGATTTTTAAGAGGCCATAACTTGAGTTTTAGAAATCAGTTTGAGGTGTCGTTCGAAGCATTGGATAGCTAACACAGTGAACTTCAATTAGAAGGAATAAAAGGATAAATAAGAAGTATATTCCCAATACCTGAGTTAGAATGAAGTTAGGTTTCCCGTGTTGGACTATGATGATGTTTTGTTTATTACGATGATATGACAATGTTGTGATGAATTCATGAATGATGACGCGTTTTGACTAGTCGTGGTCATATTTATTATGTTGTTGTGCACCAAGCATTCATTGCATAGTTTAGGACTTCTGTCAAATGATGTAGTTAGGACTTCGTTCTAGTGAAGATGATAGGACAATAGTCCAGTGAAGACATCCATTAACCTATGTCAATTAATAAATATATAATATAAAACTAATTCCAAAAGTTAGACAACACAAAAATGTGCGTATGAATGGGGTCATTGTATTTTAAATAGACCAATCAGGAGACTCCATTGTGCCATGCCTTTTCGACCACCAGTCAAACCACACTGGATGGTGGTTCCAGTCACCTTCTCCGATTGTACCAAAATTCAAACCTGCAAAATTCAATCAAAATGAAAAAGAAAATAACCCTAATTGAATAATTAAGGTCCTGCGATTTCAATGGTATGGTCAGCTTAGTTTAAAAATGATCGCATCATGAGATCTGAAGCTTCAAAAGCTTCGTGCCCTGACAATGACACGCTTATGTTTCTCCACCAAACTTTGGAATGTTGAGAATTTTTTAGGGGTGTATTTGAGGCAGCTCTTTCGTGTCTTTTTCATCTGATGTTGTTAGATATATGTAGGACATGAGATTATGTTAACAAAAGTGGGAGAAATCATGCATGATTATGAGAAAAAGATTTGATTTGAAATTATGTGAAACTTGCTATTTTTGGCTCAAACGTGCACTAATTAACCTTGCACGAATTTGACAGCTTTCACATGTAATATTGGGCCTCCAACATGATTGAAATCAAAAGCCTTGTGCCTTAGTCCATTACTTTTATATTTTATTTGATTTATTTTGAGTTTAATTGAATAAAAATCAAAAGAAATAAAATAAAAATAAAATATAATGCATGAATGGACTTAGGCGTCGTTAAACATGTCATGAACACATTTGGATCTGAAAACTTAGGCCCAATAGCCCAAAATTACTAAATTTCTCAATTTGGACTTCATGCATTTGCTTAAAATTTCCCAACTTGCAATGGACATAACTCTATCAATTTTTATCTTTTGAAGGTGATATTGGACTTTTTAAAAATCTCAATATGTCCTCTACAATCTCTATGTTTGTCGTTTTTGCTTTTTAAGACTTTGTCTTGATGTAAGTTGCCTTGAAATAAAGTATATTTTTGTTGACTTTTGAAATGATCTGTAATGTATTGGCTCATATCTCTCAAATGAAGCACTTTTTGGACTTGAGCTTAAAGAGAACATTTTGAAGAGAATTGAAATTCCTTCAAAGTGGGCTTTGGTTGAGGAAAATATGATGAAGCGTGTGAAAGTTATGCTTGGTCAAAGTTCAGTTGACTTCTTCTTAAGAAAACCCTAATTTAGTAACTTTTGACTATTGATGAATCTTAAGCTTTCTTGATGAATCATGATCAACCCTTGATCAAATGATGAATATGACTTCAAAACCTTGATCTTGACCAAAAATCTTGAAGTTTGACTTTATGTTGACCACAAGGCATAAAATTTGGTATGAGCATTATTAGAGAAATATAAGGAGTCATGAAAACCATTTGAGACCTTGGAAACCCAATATTCCTTGAGAAATATAAAACCCTAGTTGTGAGTCCATTGCTTAGGAGGAGAATTTATCTGATCAATTCTTGAGCCACCTTGAACATATGAGGACCTTAGGAGAATGTCTTGAAGAAAAATGGTAGGGAAAATTTTGGGGTACAACACTATCCACACTTTTACATCTCTGATAACCTCATCGCAACCACTCATAGAAACTCCTTATTCTTCAAGTTTTGGTAAAAACCTTCGTTTTTCCTTTTTCAATAAAGAATCCATTCTCCATGACTCAATAACTATCCATCATGAACCACACTCTCATTCTTATCAAGAAATGTCTGAAAGAATAAATTCTGATACTTTTGAAGCTATTGAAATTCCCACAACTGAATATTTTACATGTTTTGATCTCTTTGTCATATCTGAACAACCATTATCACAAAATCCCCCTGAAGAAACTTCTGAACCAAACCATCATGAACCCAACCTAGCTTTAGTAGTTTATGAAAAACCTGCTCCAAAAACCTTGGATGAATGCATTAACATGTTTAGAATCAACGCTAAGAAAAACGTTGCAAAGCTAAGGGCAGAGGCAAGTACAAGTACTAAGCCTTATGACATGGATGTTTCATAGAAACTGTTTCAGAAGTGGATGTCTTCCGAGTTTGAACGAATGAAATCCTTTTCTAAAGCATCCAGAATTTGGGATGTTTAGATGGTGATAGAAATAGAAGAAGCAAGATAAAGATTCATACTATTTGAACTGCTTGCTGCTAAACAAAGAGAAGCGGAGGCTAGAGCAATAAAAGAGGCAGAGGAAGACAAGATTAATTCTTAAGTGGCAGAAGAAGCCAGAAAAGCTGAAGAAGCCAGATTGGCTAAAGAGGCGGAAGAAGCTCATAAGGAAAGATAAGATGTTGTAGTGGTATCTTCTTCCGATTCTCCCATTGCACGTCTGGAAACTGCAATTGGTAAAATCAGAGAAGAACAACATGTTTTCAGAGAGAGCATCACTCTATAGAAGGTTATCAATGAGAATGTTCAGAGTATGTTAAAGCTTATTCTTAACAAGATATTTGCTTCAACATCTGCATTTGGACCCTAGGCTCTTAATCATACTATTTATAACCAGGCTCTAAATTGAGAATCTGAAATCTGTCTACGCTAGAGCTTAAAGATCTCAATTGGCATGATTGGTATCAAGACTCTCAAGATCTCAATATCTGATCTATTGCAACTAGGGAAAGTTCTCACTCAAATGGTTTATAGTCAAGATATACGATCTTTGTCAAGTCTTAAATTCAGGGGGAGTTTCATAAAAAGGATAAGTATTTCTTACCTTTTCTTATTTTACTTTTTCTGATTATGTACAAAATTATATCATCAAAATACATAGTTTTGTCATCATAGAAAAGGGGGAGATTGTTAGAACAAGATTTGGTTATGAAACTTTATATGTGAGTTTTGATGATAACCAAGAGTATGTCTGTATGAACAATTTTGGTACTTTAATGTGTGTTACTTGTAAGTATCTAACAAACAGGTTCTGCTTCTGATGAATAGCATGGCCAAGACATTAAAAGAGACAAGTTCCACTTCTGCGCTACACAAGTTCTGATGAACAGTAGCAAGACACTCCAGAAGACTCTGAAGTGTAGGCTCTAATATGAAGTCTAAAGAAACCAGTCAAAAGATCCAAAGATATAAGTTCTACTAAAGTTTAGAGGCTAAAGACTCATGTTTCTGAAGACAATGTGTTTTAAAGAAACTAGTTAGAAGATCTGAAGAGAGAAGTTTCTACTGAAGTCCAGATGCTGAAGACTCATGTTTTTGAAGACAAAGGGTTCTCAAAGACCAAGTGCTGAAGATTTTGAAGACACAATTCTGAAGACTCTAAAGACTTGAAGTTTTGAAGACCCAAGGTTCTAGAAAAGGTTTTCAAGACCAAGTGTTGAAGACTCTGAAGACGCAGTTCTGAAGACTCTGAAGACTTGAAGTTCTGATGACCTTAGTGTTATGTTCTCTCTTCTAAGCTCATGCTCACAGAAACCTCTGAAGTACATAAGAAAAGACGATAATGTTAATGTGGTCCAATAGTACATGGTACAAAACAAAATGTTTCATTCCACTACCATAAAGGACGGAAGCTGCGTACAATCTTTTCCCTCACGTGATTCAAGCCACCAAAGATTCTGAAAATTCCAAGAGTACCCCTCAACAGATATTTATTTTATTGATTATATAAAGGCTTGAAGACTAAGAGAGAAAGATGCTAGTTCATGTTCTAAAAAGACTGTTCATACGCTTCCTTATTTCTTTAGTCTATATTATTGAAAATTTGTTTACTTATTCGCTTGCGTAGAAGCGTATCTTTTGTATACAAACTTTGTTCAAACAATTGCTTGATTTCCCTTAAGGGACCAATTGGTCAGAATCCTTTAGAAGTCTAAGATTAGTGTGTCTTAGAGTTTGTAATGTTAGTCACTTACTTTTATCTTGTACATTGTAATAATACATTTTATTATTGGATTAAGTATTTATTGAGAAAGGCGAAATCACCTTGGCGGGTGGAGTAGACTAGCTTGATAGTTTTCAAGTGAATTAGTATAAACATAACTTGTTCTTTCCTAGTTGCATCTTATCATTATTATCAATAAGTGAAGTACCTTGTTTCTGATTAAAGGGGATTTTAAAAGAAGAAAAGTTTTGATTTAAAACCCAATTTAAACCCCCATTTTCTTGTGTTTTTCACACCTTCATCATCAACATCGATTTGTAAAATGAGTTTCATACAACACCATGAGAAATAAATATACATATAATCAAGGTAATATTACATTTAAACTCACAACAAATGGAAATTACAAGAGGAAGAGAGAAGAGGAACCAAAATCTCTCGCAGTGCTTATTATGATCCAAGAATGATCTACCTCCAATCGCCAAGTTGCAACCTCCATTTATGCTTTTCTAAGCTCTAAAGACCAAAAATTATGTTGGTTGATGAATTGAGAACAAATACCCTAAAATATAACCTAAAAAAAATATGTTTTTGCCCCTTTATAATGAAATTCAGCCCAGATAGTCTCTCCTGGAGCAAGCATGGGGCTAAAAACAGTGTTTTTCATGCTTCTGGGTGTTCTGCCTCGCCTCTGCGCCGCCCGGCGAGCTCGGGGCGAGCCTGACACTAAATTGGAAAAATTAGTATTATTTTCGTCATAACTTAAGAACCGTAACTCCGATTTGCACATGATCGGAAGCATTGGAAAGCTTATTCAATGCTCTATATAACAATGACTAAATATCATTACTTGAGTACCTACAAAAATGAGATAAAAACAATAAAACTCAATGATATTTATACGATAGCGTAAAATATACACAATACAAGCTCACATCATTAATCACACCTAACCAAAATTAACTGAGGGATGGAAAACACACAAAGGTAAAGATTTGACAGTCATCCACAATCTTGCAAACGATACACTAAATTATGCATTCATCAAAAAATTTATATTGAACATACAAATGCAAGAATCACAAGGGATTTTTATGGTTGTAATGAGGCTTGGTTAACAAACAATGGGTAATTCCTAAAGTTAATCGAAATAAAAAATTTCCTGAACTTAAGGGAGTGATCAACTCACAAAAGTTCAAACACAAAATTTCAATCAAAATTATTCTTTCATCCCGAGTGTTACACCAAACTCGCCTTACTTATTATCCGAATCATTTGATACTCTTTTTGTTTTTGTTTTTCAAAACTTTTCTCTTTTTTTCTTTCTCTTTCTTTTATTTCTTTTTCACTTTTATCTTTTTCACTTTTTTCTTTCTTTTTCACAACCGCATATCAATGTAGGAATACTCCATACTTTCTATGGCAAGGTAAAAATTCAAATCATAAATCATGGTTGAGGGTTCAAGAAAATAAAGAATCAACATCCATCCAAAAAGGTGAACCAAACACTCATAGACAAGTATCGAGTTAAAAAACAACATGGACATTTGACAAAAAGGCTCAAAAGGGGTTAACAAAAGTTCACACACTCACACGGTGGATTGACTATATAGTTAGGTGGTTGTGTTCAAAATCAAACAAAATGTCTTGATCATTTTCATGATTTCATACAATCAACACAAACAAAAAATTAAATATAATGAAATCCAGTTAAAATAAGAACTATGGCCTCCAGTATATATGAACAATGGAAAGCTTCCTCACATTTAGGGGTAAAAAGGGAACTAAAGTGATTCAATCAAAAAGAAAGTAATGTAAAAGAATGAATGGTGTGAAATTTGTACGAATGATAAGTTTCCTAAACATGCTATGCTATAGAAAGCGATAAATGAGTACCAGGCGTGTACCAACTTCAAAATAATATCATTACCATACATCCGCACGTTGAAATGATCAACTTGGAAAATCACCTCAAACTTCCTCAAGCTACTCAAAACAAGATCTCGGACAAACACAAAAATAACAAATTAAAACAACTACTATAAACATACTAAAAGACCGGGTGAAATTGAATTAAACAAGTTGAAAAGTGAAGATTTGAAAATTTTAAGAACTGGTCCAATTTCAACTTGTTTAAACAATTTACCACACTATCTATACTAATACAATAAAAACAATAAAGAAACTAAAAACAATAAATCATGCTTGATTTACGTCGTAAGCTCGACGCCTGTTATTTGTGCACATTCTCCAAGTTTCCTCTTTACACGGTTAGTGCTCACCGACAGCGAAACCTAATCAAACACCTTAGTAGACATGAAGAGAAACAAACATATACACGATATCCACAAGTATCGAAACCATGTAAAAATTCACAAATTTGGTAAACATACACAAGTATCAATATAAACAAGTTTTTATTTATAGATTATAGACAATATAGATATTATGTGCAAAACTCACAAATAAACTATCGCAATGGGAAACAATAAAAACACCAATCTCCGACAATGATGCCATTTTGCTGAAGCGGTAAAGCGGAAAGAAAAATTAAGTAAGTATTTAGTTTTATCATATCGTCTCCATAGGGATTAGTTCTACTGAATTTCCTTTCGGCAATATCTCGCGTTTATGAGTTTGGATTAAAATGGGTTTAAAGTAAATGCGGGAATTAAAACTTATGAACAGAAAATAAATACATTCTTCGGAGAGTAGAGAACTCTCGAGTTTGCATTTCATCTACCCTATCAGATACTTAAACTTACTACCCAGTTTTACTCAACCTAAATCACTCATCAATAATATCACGCATCTATCATACAAAGGTTATCTCTAACACAAAGTGAGACAACGACCGTATTACTTGCATCGATGATCTCTCAACACAATACAAACAACACGGAAGCATTAAGCTTAGATACCCAAATGAATACTAAGCCTTAATCTATCTATAGATATAAAACCCAATAGATATTCATCCTAAATCCAGATTCGAACCGTCCATTTCTGCAACAACCCAAACCCAAATAAAGAAAGCAATCATCAACATCAATTTGTAATTGAGTTTCATACAACACCATGGGCAATAAATATACATATAATCAAGGTAAACTTACATACAAACTCACAACAAATGGAAACTACAAGAGGAAGAGAGAAGAGGAATCAAAATCTCTCGTGGTGTCAATCACGATCCAAGAATCATCTACCTCAAATCGTCGAGTTGTAACCTCCATTGATGCTTTTCTAAGATCTAAAGACCAAAAACAATTGGTTGATAAATTAGGAACAAATACCCCAAAATATAACCTAAACAATGTGTTTTTCCCCTTTATAATGAAATTATGCCCAGACTGTCTCGCTCGGCGAGCCTGGGGCTCAAAAAAATGTTTTTTCACGCTTTTGGGTGTTCTGCCTCACCTCAGCATCGCCCGGTGAGCTCGGCGCGAGGCTAACACTAAATTGGAAAAATCAACATTATTTTTGCCATAACTTGAGAATTGTAACTCTGATTTGCGCACGATCAGAAGTGTTGGAAAACTTATTCAATGCTCTATCTAACAATGACTAAATATCACTGCTTGAATACCTACGAAAATGAGATAAAAATAATAAAACTCAATAATATTTATACGATAACGCAATATATACATAATACAAGCTCATATCATGAATAACACCTAACAAAAGTTTATCTATGGATGAAAAACACACAAAGGTGAAGATTTGACAATCATCCACAATCTTGTAAATAATAGACTAAATTATGCATTCATCCAAAAATTTATATTGAACATACAAATGCAAAAATCACAAGGGCTTTTTATGGTTGTAATGTGGTTTGATTAACAAACAAAGGATAATTCCTAAAGCTAATAGAAATAAAAACTTGTCTAAACCTAAGGGAATGATAACTCACAAAAGTTCAAACACAAAATTTCAATTAAAATTCTTCTTTCATCGCAAGTGTTACACCAAACACACCTTACTTATTAGCAGAATTATTTGATACTCCTTTTATTTTTATTTTTCAAATATTTTTTATTTTTTTCTTTATTTTTATTTTATTTCTTTTTCATTTTTTTCTTTCTTTTTCTTTTCTTTTTCATAACCTCGTAGCAACCGATAACATAAGTGAGCAAACATTGCTCCTCCCAACTTGAATTCAACCAACATCAATATAGGAATACTCCATACTTTCTATGGTAGGGCAAAAATTCAAACCATAAATCATGGTTAAGGGTTCAAGAAAATAAAGAATCAACATTCATCCAAAAAGGTGAACTAAACACTCATAGACAAGCATCAAGTTCAAAAAAAATATAGACATTTGACAAAAAGGCTTAAAAGAGGTTAACAAAAGTTCACACACTCACAAGGTGAATTGACTATTTGGTTAGGTAGTTGTGCTCAAAATCAAATAAAATGTCTTGATCATTTTCATGCTTTCATACAATCAACACAAACAATATATTAAACATAATAAAATCCAGTTAAAACAAGAATTATGACCTCCAGCATATATGAACAATGGAAAGCTTCCTCATATTTAGGAGTAAAAAGGGAACTAAAGTAATTCAATAAAAAATAAAGTAATGTAAAAGAATGAATGGCGTGGAATTTCTACGAATGATAAGTTTCCTAAACATGATATGCTATAGAAAGTGATAAACGAGTACCCAACGTGTACCAACTTCAAACAATATCATTGCCATACATCCGTAAGTTGAAATAGTCAACTTGGAAAATCACCTCAAACATCCTCAAGCTACTCAAAGCAAGATCTTGGAAAAATACAAAAATTAAAAATTAAAACAACTACTATAAACATACTAAAATACCAGGTGAAATTGAATTAAACAAGTTGAAAATTGAAGATTTGAGAATTTTAAGAACTGGTCAATTTCCAACTTGTTTAACCAATTCACCACACTACCTATACTAATACAATAAAATTAATAAAGAAAATAAAAACAATAAAACATGCTTGATTTACGTCGTAAGCTTGACGCCTGTTATTTATACATATTCTCCAAGTTATCTCTTTCCAAGGTTAGTTCTCACTGACAGTAAAACCTAACCAAACACCTTAGCAGATGTGAAGAGAAACAAACATATACGCGATATTCACAAGTATCGAAACCATGTAAAAATTCAAAAATTTAGTAAACATACACAAGTATCAATATAAACAAGTTTCTATTTATACATTATAGACATGATAGATATTATGTGCAAAATTCACAAACAAACTATCGTAATGCGAAACAATAAAAACACCAATCCCCGACAACGATGTCATTTTCCTGAAGCGGTAAAGAGAAAAGTAAAAGTAAGTAAGTATTTAGTTTTATCATATCTTCTCTAGAGGGATTAGTGCTACTAAATTGTTGTTTGACAATTTCTCGCGTTTATGACTTAAGATTAAAATGGGTTTAGAGTAAATGCGGGAATTAAAAAATTTTAACAAAAAATAAATACATTATTCAGAGAGTAGAGAACTCGGGTTTTCATTTCATCTACCCTATCAAATACTTAAAATTACTATCCAGTTATACTCAACCTAACTCACTTTTCAATATTATTACGTATCTCTCACACATAGGTTATCTCTAGCACAGAGTGAGACAACGACCGTATTACTTGCGTCGATGATCTCTCAACATAACACAAACAACACGAAAGCATTATGTTTCGATACCAAAATGAATATTAAGCCTTAATCTATCTCTAGAATTAAAACTCAATAGATGTTCATCCTAAATCCGGATTCGAACCGTCCATTTCTACAACAACCCAAACCCAAATAAAGAAAGCAATCATCAACATTGATTTGTAAAATGAGTTTCATACAACAGCATGGGAAATAAATATACATATAATCAAGATAAAATTACATACAAACTCACAAAAAATAGAAACTACAAGAGAAAGATAGAAGAGGAATCAAAATCTTTCATGGTGTCAATCACGATCCAAGAATCATCTACCTTAAATGGTCGAGTTGCAACATCCATTTATGCTTTTCTAAGCTCTAAAGACAAAAAAAAATTGGTTGATAAATTGGGAACAAATACTCCAAAATATAACCTAAATATGTGTTTTTTCCCCTTTACAATGAAATTCTTCCCAAACAGTCTCGCCCGGCGAGCTCAGGGCGAGCCTAACAGTAAATTAGAAAAACCAACATTGTTTTCTCCATAACTTGAGAATCGTAACTCGAATTTACGCATGGTCGCAAGTGTTGGAAAGCTTATTCAATGCTCTATCTAACAATAACTAAATATCAATGTTTGAATACCTACAAAAATGAGACAAAAACAATTAACTCAATGATATTTACACAATAACACAATATATATACTATAACGTAAACTATACCGAATATACACTAAAGTTGAGGTTTATTGATGAAAAGTAAACGAATTAAGCCGAAGAGTGCTAATTATTTATACTCAAATTCACAATAATTTATCACTTATCAAACTCTCGCAACTTACAACATTGTTTGTCCTCAAACAAATTCTAACAACCTAAAGAAACAAAAAGAAAAAATCAAAGAATCTCGAACCAACAGGTTGTGAATTCGGAAAAAAAATGTATGGTTCAACCAAAAATGCATACATAAAGTAAACACTTACCATAATACTACAACAATAACATAAAAACGAAACAAATCCTAAGTACAAAAATCATGCTAAGCCATCTAAAACATTACATGCTCACATCATGAATCACATCTAACAAAAATTCACCGAGGGATGAAAAACACACAAAGGTGAATATTTGACACTCATCCACAATCTTACAAATAATAGACTAAATTATGCGTTCATCCAAAAATTCATATTAAATATACAAATGCAAGAATCACAAAGGCTTTTTAAGATTGTAATGTGGCTTGGTTAACAAACAAGGGGTAGTTTCTAAAGTTAATCAAAACAAAAACTTGCCTAAACCTAAGGGAGTGATCAACTCACAAAAGTTCAGACACAAAATTTCAATCAAACTCCTTCTTTCATCCCAAGTGTTACACCAAACACACTTTACTTATTAGCATAATTATTTGATACTCTTTTTGCTTATCTTTTTAAAAACTTTTCTCTTTTTTTCTTTCTTTTTCTTTTTTTCCTTTTCACTTTTTTCTTTCTTTTTCTTTTCTTTTTAACAACCGTATAGCAACCAACAACATAAGTGAGCAAACATTTCTCTCCCCAACTTGAATTAAATCAACATCAATGTGTGAATACTCCCTACTTTATAAGGCAAAGCAAAAATTCAAACCATAAATCATGGTTGAGGATTCAAGAAAATAAAGAATCGACATCCATTCAAATGGTGAAATAAACACTCATAGACAAGCATCAAGTTCCAAAATAACATGGACATTTGACAAAAAGGCTCAAAAAGGGTTAACAAAAGTTCACACACTCATAAGGTGAATTGACTATTTGGTTAGGTAGTTGTACTCAAAATCAAACAAAATGCCTTGATTATTTCCATGCTTTCATACAATCAACACAAACAAAAGATTAAACATAACGAAATCCAGTTAAAAAAAGAATTGTGGCCTCCAAGGTATATGAACAATGGAAAACTTCTTCACATTTAGGGGTAAAAAGGGAACTAAAGTGATTCAATAAAAAAGAAAGTAATATAAAAGAATGAACGACATGGAATTTGTATGAATGATAAGTTTCTAAAACATGCTATGCTATAGAAAGCGATAAACGAGTATCTGACGTGTACCAACTTCAAAACAATATCATTACCATACATCCACAAGTTGAAACAATCAACTTGGAAAATCACCTCAAACTTCCTCAAGCTACTCAAAACAAGATCTTGGACAAATACAAAAATGACAGATTAAAACAACTACTATAAACATACTAAAAGACCGGGTGAAATTGAATTAAACAAGTTAAAAAGTGAAGATTTGGGAATTTTAAGAACTGGTCTAGTTTCAACTTGTGTAACCAATTCACCACACTACCTATACTAATACAATAAAAACAATAAAGAAACTAAAAACAATAAAACATGCTTTTTTATGTCATAAGCTCGACGCCTGTTATTTATACATATTCTCCAAGTTGCCTTTTTACACGATTAGTGCTCACCGACGGCGAAACTTAACCAAACACCTTAGCAAACATGAAGAGAAACAAACATATACACGATATTCACAAGTATCGAATCCAAGTAAAAATTCACAAATTTGGTAAACATACACAAGTATCAATATAAACAAGTTTATATTTACACATTATAGACAATATAGACGTTGTGTGAAAAACTCACTAATAAACAAACTATCTTAATGCGAAACAATAAAAATATCAATCCCCGGCAACGATGCCATTTTGCTGAAGCAATAAAGCGGAAAGAAAAAGTAAGTAAGTATTTAGTTTTATCATTTAGTCACCACATGGATTAGTGCTACTGACTTGACGTTCGACAAATTCTGACATTTAAGAGTTTGGATTTAAATGGGTTTAAAGTAAATGCGAGAATTAAATTATGAATAGAAAATAAATACATTCTTCTGAGAGTAGAGAACTCTCGGGTTTGCATTTCATCTAACCTATAAAATACTTAAACTTACTACCCAGTTGTACTCAACCTAAATCACTCATCAATAATATCACGCATCTATCATACATAGGTTATCTCTAACACAGAGTGAGACAACGACCGTATTACTCGCGTCAGCGATCTCTCAGCGCAACACAAATAACATTGAATCATTAAGTTTCAATACTCAAATGAATATTAAGCCTTAATTTATCTCTAGAATTAAAACCCAATAGATGTTCATTCTAAATCCGGATTCGAACCGTCCATTTTTGCAACAACCCAAACCTAAATAAAGAAAGCGATCATCAACATCGATTTGTAAAATGAGTTTCATACAACACCATGAGCAATAAATATACATATGATCAAGGTAAACTTACATACAAACTCACAACAAATGGAAACTACAAGAGGAAGAGAGAAGAAGAATCAACATCTCTCGCGATGTCAATCACGATCCAAGAATCATCTACCTCCAATCGTCGAGTTGCAACCTCCATTGATGCTTTTTTAAGCTCTAAAGACCAAAAAAATGGTGGTTGATGAATTGGGATCAAAAACCCATAAACATTACCTAAAAAAATGTGTTTTCCCCTTTATAATGAATTTCTGCCCAGACAGTCTCGCCTGGGGCTTAAAATAAGGTTTTTTCACGTTTCTGGGTGTTCTGCCTCGCCTCTGCATCGCCCAGAGAGCTTGGGGCGAGCCTGGCAGTAAATGGAAAAATCAACATTGTTTTTGCAATACTTGAGAACCGTAACTCTGATTTGCGCACGTCGAAAGTGTTGGAAAGCTTATTCAATGCTCTATCTAACAATGACTAAATATCAATGCTTGAATACCTAAAAAAATGAGATAAAAAATTAAACTCAATGATATTTATGCGATAACATAATATATACACTATAACTTAAACTATATCGAATATACACTAAAGTTGAGATTTATTGACGAAAGCAAACAAATTAAGCTGATGAGTGCTAATTATTTAGACTTAAATTCACCAAAATTTAGTACTCACCACAAGCCTAGGCCTAAAACCCGATAAAAAGGGTAAAAAAATACAGAAGGTTACTCAAGAATAGAGAAGCCCCTTCCATCTTGAAGTTTCTGACCCGGTCGGATTTGCTCCATTGAGATAACTAGTGGATGGTGAAAATGCTCCACCTGTTACAACACATTCTTGAAATACTCTGTAATCGCCCCACGACTCGTAGAAGAACATTCTTTCATTTCTCAGGTCAGAGAAACATTTTAACTATGCCAGAACTCTAACTCCCTTTGGGAAAAATCAAGAGTCATAGTCTTCCTCTCCGTGACTCTCGCCAAATTCATCACCCAGCTACCACTAGTACCATGGAGATTAAGCGAAGCCAATACTTTGTTTACCTCTTGCAAGGAAGAAAAAACTTTTTGCAAATATTTTAAATATAAGTCTCATTGGAAAGACAATATGCTGACACTTCTTTCCAACTGACGCTTTTCGTCGCGTGCCCAGTATGCCCAAAGGACTTCCCTGCTCCTAGATCTGCCTAGAGTTAGAGCAATAGAAGCTTACCTAATAAACCGTGCCAGATTGTACAACTCTTCCATTAAAGCATGTCCAGAGAGATTGGTAAAAAATTCCCAATCATCATCAAAGATAAAATCCCGGCTGTCACGAGAATGACCAGGACTAGTTCCAGGATCTGTTTGCTAACTCAGAGGAGAAGACAAAAGAGAAACATTTTGAGGAGGTTCTGAAGAAAGAAAAGAGCCTAATACTACACCGGGTGGTTGTATTCCCCGCTTCAGGACCTAGAACCTTGCTTCATCCTCTATTACAGTTGCACAAAAATTTCTATTGTTATCCAGATACGAACCCAAAGAAGGGGAAAACCAACAATAGAGGGATAAAGGAAATTCCAAACTTACCAAAGATAACTCGACGATCCTCATGAGAGAGAGCTCATATCAACAAGGAGATGTTTGTCAGATGCTTTAAATGGTTTTTATCAGTCTCAGCGGAGGGGACTACACCTTTGAGATAACCGAGGTAGTTAACAAAGTCTAGCAGTTTCTTATTTTGAAAAGAATCCTCATCAGGAAAAATATCCTCTCCATAAAAATAGGTGTTGTTTTCTTGGAGGAAAATGTTTCGCCAACCAGTAATGAGGAACAGGGGGTCTGCACTCACCTTCCACTCCTGACTAGGCCCCATAGGTGGTCGCGTGAGCCAAGGGATGGAAGGGGGGCAACCAAAAAAACTGATACGTAAAGGGAGGTAAGACAAGAAAGTCTTTACAAATCTGTATCATTGAACCAAGAGGACCAAATCTCATTATCTTGGTCGGGCCAAAGTACCCCGATGGCAGCAAAAGAGATGAAAAAACATGATGACATGGGTTTTGCCTTCAGATATTCACACTAATACTGATAGGCCTTTACATACACTCAACCCGACAGATGGAGTTGCGAATGAGTCACCATCAAGTAGTTGAAAAAACTATTCTTAAAGGTAGTTAAGGGAAAGCGAACATTCAAAGTCAATAAGAGATATTCATACAAAGGGATAGTACAATTACCATACTCACAACATATTTTATATTCTCAAGGGTAGTGAAACCCTAAAGCAATGATTCCCCCAATTTAGAGAAAACCTTATCCAGATTCCCCTCTTTTGTAAAAATAGAAATAGTTGAAGAATATATGGAACCTTCCCCACGCAGACAATGGGTTCTCTATGTTCCCTTTCACGCTCTTTCATGATTTTTTAGTCATGTCGCACTAATGATCTCAAATACAAACACATAAAATTTCAAAGGAGAAGAAAGATAACTACTTAAGAATGAAGAGAAAATGAAGGATTAAAAGAGAATTGACTCTAGTTCTTTCTATAATTATATACTGACAATATGGAAAGAAAGATGTCATATCAACAATCACGTTTCTCCGCACATAACACTCAAGCGTTTCAGTTTCCAAGATTGATCATAATGACAGTCTGAGTATATTTTTGACGTTCCAAACAACAGAAGCATAAGGAGGGGGGTGATCGGTAGCCGAAGACGCGATTCTCTAGACCCTCACCTTGATACTTAAGCATGAGGGCAACTGTTTTGGGCCGAGCATATCTCTCTCGACTCGACCACCCTAAGATAGAACACTTTGGACCAAAACATATCAATTGGTTGCTCTATCACACTTCTAGAATCTTCTTCTGACGGCTGGATTATCATGTACCTCGCTGCAGGAGATCTACATCTCACCCACATCCAACGATCATCTGGATTCTACGCATGAAAGATAGCGAAGCCGTTATCCTTCCTCATATATATAGGCAATGTCGCCATTTTAGGTAACAAGTTTTAAGCACAATTTGAATACTCAATTCTTTCACATACTAACTTGAACGTTAGAGTGTTAACCTTGCATGTACACCCCAGCTCCGCCGCATCGGGAACCCTCTTTCGTCGTAGCTTCCACATATATCTTTATTTCTGGTTCTAGAACGAAACAAGAACAAGTAACCACTAAAGTTATTTTAATTCAGTTTAAAATCGATTTGTAATTATTTACATTTATAAAGCAGTTTTATATTTTGAAATCTTTTAAAATCATTTTTTTTCCAATTTTATTTGTTTTAAAAACAAAAAAACTCAATTTTTCCTATTTTTGAAGGAAAACATATTTTTACAAAAACTTTTTTTTTTCAGAAAAATGTACTCTTATATATTCAAGAAAAATCAGGAATTTTTTATTTGTTTTTGGTAAAAAAAATTTACTTTTAGAATTTATTTTTTTAATTTTTAGAAAATATTTTTTTCTTTATTTTTAGAAAAATATTAAAATAATATATTTTTTAAAACTATTTTAGTTAAATGGTTTAAACTGATTTTTAACTTAAATTTGATTAATTAATTTTTTTATAATATATATTTTAATTTATTAACCAGTTATACATTTTACCTTTTTGACTCACTGCAATTTAGTTTGAATATATGGCTCAATTAATTATATATTTTCACACTCTTGATTTTTTATATGTTTTGTCATTTTTAAAAAATGTTTTAAAAGAAATTTATTAATATTTTGTCTTGATATTTTAGATATTTAGATTATGATCAAATTTTTGGGATAAAGTTCCAAAATAGGGTCATGGAATGCAATTTTCCATAAATTTAATGTCTCGTATTCTTATTAGTTGTAATAGCCAAAAATAATAGGAAGTATTAACAAGTTGGGCTTGTCAATAAAATACAGGCAATTCTTCAACACA
>CATIWC010001593.1:0-102668 GCA_948472305.1 Vicia faba | reverse complement strand
TAGGTTACTTCATCACTAAGAAACTAAGTTAAAAGACTATTAATTAATGACACATATTTCGTATACATTGGTAATTATTAAAATTATATAACTACGCTCGATATTATATTTATTCCCCATATTCACATTGTACTATGGTATAATAGACATAGATAATTTCATTATTTTTCTTCTTCCCAATCACCATGTTTTAGGTTACTTCATCACTAAGAAACTAAATAAAAGAGTGTTAATTAATGACACATATTTCATATACATTGGTATTAATTAAAATTATATAATGACGCTCGATAGTATATTTATTCACCATATTCATATTATATTAAGGTATAATAGATATAAACTATTTCAATATTTTTCTTCTTCTCCATCACCAAATTTTAGGTTACTTCTTCATTAAGAAACTAAATAAAAGACTATTAATTAATGACACATATTTCATATACGTTGGTAACAATTGAAATTATATAATGAGGCCCGATAGTATATTTATTCACCATATTCATATTTTATTATGGTATAATAGATGTTAACAATTTTAATATTTTTCTTCTTTTCCATCACCAAATTTTAGGTTACTTCTGCACAAATAACTAAATTAAAAAACTATTAATTAATGACACATATTTCATATACTTTAGTAATAATTCAAAATATAATATGAGGCCCGATAGTATATTTATTAACGATATTCATATTGTATTATGGTATAATAGATATGAATAATTTCAATATTTTTCTTCTTCTCCGTCACCAAACTTTAGGTTACTTCATCACTAAGAAACTAAGTTAAAAGACTATTAATTAATGACACATATTTCGTATACATTGGTAATTATTAAAATTATATAACTACGCTCGATATTATATTTATTCCCCATATTCACATTGTACTATGGTATAATAGACATAGATAATTTCATTATTTTTCTTCTTCCCAATCACCATGTTTTAGTTTACTTCATCACTAAGAAACTAAATAAAAGAGTGTTAATTAATGACACATATTTCATATACATTGGTATTAATTAAAATTATATAATGACGCTCGATAGTATATTTATTCACCATATTCATATTATATTAAGGTATAATAGATATAAACTATTTCAATATTTTTCTTCTTCTCCATCACCAAATTTTAGGTTACTTCTTCATTAAGAAACTAAATAAAAGACTATTAATTAATGACACATATTTCATATACGTTGGTAACAATTGAAATTATATAATGAGGCCCGATAGTATATTTATTCACCATATTCATATTTTATTATGGTATAATAGATGTTAACAATTTTAATATTTTTCTTCTTCTGCATCACCAAATTTTAGGTTACTTCATCACTAAGAAACTAAGTTAAAAGACTATTAATCAACGACACATATTTCATATACATTAGTAATAATTCTAAATATATAACGAGGCCCGTTAGTAGATTTATTCACCATATTAATATTGTATTATGTTATAATAGATGTAAACAATTTCAATATTTTTCTTCTTCTCCATCACCAAATTTTAGATTATTTTAGCACTAAGAAACTAAGTTAAAACACTATTAATTAATGACACATATTTCATATACATTGGTAATAATTAAAATTAAAAAATAACGCTCGATAGTATATTTAATTACCAAATTCATATTATTTTATGGTATAATAGATGTAAACAACTTCAATATTTTTCTTCTTCTCCATCATCAAATTCTAGGTTACTTCATCACTAAGAAACTTAGTTAAAAAACTATTAATTAATGACACATATTTCATATACATTGGTAATAATTAAAATTATATAAAGACGCTCGATAGTATATTTGTTCACCATATTCATATAGTATCATGGTATAATAGATGTAAACACATTCAATATTTTTCTTCTTCTCCATCACCAAATTTTATGTTATTTCACTAAGAAACTAAGTTAAGAGATTATTAATTAATGTCACATATGTCATATACATTGGTAATAATTAAATTATATAAAGGCGCTCGGTAGTATATTTGTTCACCATCTTTATATATTATTATGGTATAATAGATGTAAACAAATTCTTTATTTTTCTTCTTCTCCATCACCAAATTTTTGCTTACTTCCGCACTAAGTAACTAAATTAAAAGACTATTAATTAGTGACACATATTTCATATAGATTAGTAATAATTCAAAATATATAATGAGGCCCGATAGTATATTTATTCACCATATTCATATTTTATTATGGTATAATAGATATAAACAATTTCAATATTTTTCTTCTTCTCCATCACTAAGAAACTAAGTTAAAAGACTATTAATTAATGACAGATATTTCATTTACATTGGTAATAGTTAAAGTTATATAACGATGTTGGATATTATATTTATTCCCCATATTCACATTGTATTATAGAATAATAGACATAAATAATTTCATTATTTTTCTTCTTCTCCATCACCAAATTTTAGGTTACTTCATCACTAAGAAACTAAATAAAAGACTGTTAATTAATGACACATATTTCATATACATTGGTATTAATTAAACTTATATAATGACGCTCGATAGTTTATTTATTTATCATCTTCATATTATATTGAGGTATAATAGATATAAACAATTTCAATATTTTTCTTCTTCTCCATCACCAAATTTGAGGTTATTTCATCACTAAGACACTATGTTAAAAGAATATTAATTAATAACACATATTTCATATACATTCTTAATAATTCAAATTATATATTTAAGTTTAATGGTATATTTATTCACCATATCGATATTCTATTATGGTATAATAGATATAAACAATTTCAATATTTTTCTTCTTCTCCATCACTAAATTTTAGGTTACTTCTTCACGAAGAAACAAAATAAAAGACTATTAATTAATGACACATATTTCATATACATTGGTAATAATTAAAATTATATAACGACGGTCAATAGTATATTTATTTACCATATTCACATTGTATTATAGTATAATAGATGTAAACAATTTCAATATTTTTCTTCTTCTCCATCGCCAAATTTTAGGTTACTTCTTCATTAAAAAACAAAATAAAAGACTATTAATTAATGACACATACTTCATATACATTGGTAATAATTAAAATTACATAACAATGCTCGATAGTATATTTATTTACCATATTCACATTATATTACGGTATAATAGATGTAAACAATTTCAATATTTTTCTTCTTCTCCATCACCAAATTTTAGGTTACTTCATCACTTAGAAACTAAGCTAAAAGACTATTAATTAATGACATATATTTCATATACATTAATAATAATTAAAATTATATAAAGACATTTGGTAGTATATTTGTTCACCATATTAATATAGTATTATGGTATAATAGATGTAAACAAATTCAATATTTTTCTTCTTTTCCATCACCAAATTTTAGGTTACTTCTGCACAAATAACTAAATTAAAAAACTATTAATTAATGACACATATTTCATATACTTTAGTAATAATTCAAAATATAATATGAGGCCCGATAGTATATTTATTAACGATATTCATATTGTATTATGGTATAATAGATATGAATAATTTCAATATTTTTCTTCTTCTCCGTCACCAAACTTTAGGTTACTTCATCACTAAGAAACTAAGTTAAAAGACTATTAATTAATGACACATATTTCGTATACATTGGTAATTATTAAAATTATATAACTACGCTCGATATTATATTTATTCCCCATATTCACATTGTACTATGGTATAATAGACATAGATAATTTCATTATTTTTCTTCTTCCCAATCACCATGTTTTAGGTTACTTCATCACTAAGAAACTAAATAAAAGAGTGTTAATTAATGACACATATTTCATATACATTGGTATTAATTAAAATTATATAATGACGCTCGATAGTATATTTATTCACCATATTCATATTATATTAAGGTATAATAGATATAAACTATTTCAATATTTTTCTTCTTCTCCATCACCAAATTTTAGGTTACTTCTTCATTAAGAAACTAAATAAAAGACTATTAATTAATGACACATATTTCATATACGTTGGTAACAATTGAAATTATATAATGAGGCCCGATAGTATATTTATTCACCATATTCATATTTTATTATGGTATAATAGATGTTAACAATTTTAATATTTTTCTTCTTTTCCATCACCAAATTTTAGGTTACTTCTGCACAAATAACTAAATTAAAAAACTATTAATTAATGACACATATTTCATATACTTTAGTAATAATTCAAAATATAATATGAGGCCCGATAGTATATTTATTAACGATATTCATATTGTATTATGGTATAATAGATATGAATAATTTCAATATTTTTCTTCTTCTCCGTCACCAAACTTTAGGTTACTTCATCACTAAGAAACTAAGTTAAAAGACTATTAATTAATGACACATATTTCGTATACATTGGTAATTATTAAAATTATATAACTACGCTCGATATTATATTTATTCCCCATATTCACATTGTACTATGGTATAATAGACATAGATAATTTCATTATTTTTCTTCTTCCCAATCACCATGTTTTAGTTTACTTCATCACTAAGAAACTAAATAAAAGAGTGTTAATTAATGACACATATTTCATATACATTGGTATTAATTAAAATTATATAATGACGCTCGATAGTATATTTATTCACCATATTCATATTATATTAAGGTATAATAGATATAAACTATTTCAATATTTTTCTTCTTCTCCATCACCAAATTTTAGGTTACTTCTTCATTAAGAAACTAAATAAAAGACTATTAATTAATGACACATATTTCATATACGTTGGTAACAATTGAAATTATATAATGAGGCCCGATAGTATATTTATTCACCATATTCATATTTTATTATGGTATAATAGATGTTAACAATTTTAATATTTTTCTTCTTCTGCATCACCAAATTTTAGGTTACTTCATCACTAAGAAACTAAGTTAAAAGACTATTAATCAACGACACATATTTCATATACATTAGTAATAATTCTAAATATATAACGAGGCCCGTTAGTAGATTTATTCACCATATTAATATTGTATTATGTTATAATAGATGTAAACAATTTCAATATTTTTCTTCTTCTCCATCACCAAATTTTAGATTATTTTAGCACTAAGAAACTAAGTTAAAACACTATTAATTAATGACACATATTTCATATACATTGGTAATAATTAAAATTAAAAAATAACGCTCGATAGTATATTTAATTACCAAATTCATATTATTTTATGGTATAATAGATGTAAACAACTTCAATATTTTTCTTCTTCTCCATCATCAAATTCTAGGTTACTTCATCACTAAGAAACTTAGTTAAAAAACTATTAATTAATGACACATATTTCATATACATTGGTAATAATTAAAATTATATAAAGACGCTCGATAGTATATTTGTTCACCATATTCATATAGTATCATGGTATAATAGATGTAAACACATTCAATATTTTTCTTCTTCTCCATCACCAAATTTTATGTTATTTCACTAAGAAACTAAGTTAAGAGATTATTAATTAATGTCACATATGTCATATACATTGGTAATAATTAAATTATATAAAGGCGCTCGGTAGTATATTTGTTCACCATCTTTATATATTATTATGGTATAATAGATGTAAACAAATTCTTTATTTTTCTTCTTCTCCATCACCAAATTTTTGCTTACTTCCGCACTAAGTAACTAAATTAAAAGACTATTAATTAGTGACACATATTTCATATAGATTAGTAATAATTCAAAATATATAATGAGGCCCGATAGTATATTTATTCACCATATTCATATTTTATTATGGTATAATAGATATAAACAATTTCAATATTTTTCTTCTTCTCCATCACTAAGAAACTAAGTTAAAAGACTATTAATTAATGACAGATATTTCATTTACATTGGTAATAGTTAAAGTTATATAACGATGTTGGATATTATATTTATTCCCCATATTCACATTGTATTATAGAATAATAGACATAAATAATTTCATTATTTTTCTTCTTCTCCATCACCAAATTTTAGGTTACTTCATCACTAAGAAACTAAATAAAAGACTGTTAATTAATGACACATATTTCATATACATTGGTATTAATTAAACTTATATAATGACGCTCGATAGTTTATTTATTTATCATCTTCATATTATATTGAGGTATAATAGATATAAACAATTTCAATATTTTTCTTCTTCTCCATCACCAAATTTGAGGTTATTTCATCACTAAGACACTATGTTAAAAGAATATTAATTAATAACACATATTTCATATACATTCTTAATAATTCAAATTATATATTTAAGTTTAATGGTATATTTATTCACCATATCGATATTCTATTATGGTATAATAGATATAAACAATTTCAATATTTTTCTTCTTCTCCATCACTAAATTTTAGGTTACTTCTTCACGAAGAAACAAAATAAAAGACTATTAATTAATGACACATATTTCATATACATTGGTAATAATTAAAATTATATAACGACGGTCAATAGTATATTTATTTACCATATTCACATTGTATTATAGTATAATAGATGTAAACAATTTCAATATTTTTCTTCTTCTCCATCGCCAAATTTTAGGTTACTTCTTCATTAAAAAACAAAATAAAAGACTATTAATTAATGACACATACTTCATATACATTGGTAATAATTAAAATTACATAACAATGCTCGATAGTATATTTATTTACCATATTCACATTATATTACGGTATAATAGATGTAAACAATTTCAATATTTTTCTTCTTCTCCATCACCAAATTTTAGGTTACTTCATCACTTAGAAACTAAGCTAAAAGACTATTAATTAATGACATATATTTCATATACATTAATAATAATTAAAATTATATAAAGACATTTGGTAGTATATTTGTTCACCATATTAATATAGTATTATGGTATAATAGATGTAAACAAATTCAATATTTTTCTTCTTTTCCATCACCAAATTTTAGGTTACTTCTGCACAAATAACTAAATTAAAAAACTATTAATTAATGACACATATTTCATATACTTTAGTAATAATTCAAAATATAATATGAGGCCCGATAGTATATTTATTAACGATATTCATATTGTATTATGGTATAATAGATATGAATAATTTCAATATTTTTCTTCTTCTCCGTCACCAAACTTTAGGTTACTTCATCACTAAGAAACTAAGTTAAAAGACTATTAATTAATGACACATATTTCGTATACATTGGTAATTATTAAAATTATATAACTACGCTCGATATTATATTTATTCCCCATATTCACATTGTACTATGGTATAATAGACATAGATAATTTCATTATTTTTCTTCTTCCCAATCACCATGTTTTAGGTTACTTCATCACTAAGAAACTAAATAAAAGAGTGTTAATTAATGACACATATTTCATATACATTGGTATTAATTAAAATTATATAATGACGCTCGATAGTATATTTATTCACCATATTCATATTATATTAAGGTATAATAGATATAAACTATTTCAATATTTTTCTTCTTCTCCATCACCAAATTTTAGGTTACTTCTTCATTAAGAAACTAAATAAAAGACTATTAATTAATGACACATATTTCATATACGTTGGTAACAATTGAAATTATATAATGAGGCCCGATAGTATATTTATTCACCATATTCATATTTTATTATGGTATAATAGATGTTAACAATTTTAATATTTTTCTTCTTTTCCATCACCAAATTTTAGGTTACTTCTGCACAAATAACTAAATTAAAAAACTATTAATTAATGACACATATTTCATATACTTTAGTAATAATTCAAAATATAATATGAGGCCCGATAGTATATTTATTAACGATATTCATATTGTATTATGGTATAATAGATATGAATAATTTCAATATTTTTCTTCTTCTCCGTCACCAAACTTTAGGTTACTTCATCACTAAGAAACTAAGTTAAAAGACTATTAATTAATGACACATATTTCGTATACATTGGTAATTATTAAAATTATATAACTACGCTCGATATTATATTTATTCCCCATATTCACATTGTACTATGGTATAATAGACATAGATAATTTCATTATTTTTCTTCTTCCCAATCACCATGTTTTAGTTTACTTCATCACTAAGAAACTAAATAAAAGAGTGTTAATTAATGACACATATTTCATATACATTGGTATTAATTAAAATTATATAATGACGCTCGATAGTATATTTATTCACCATATTCATATTATATTAAGGTATAATAGATATAAACTATTTCAATATTTTTCTTCTTCTCCATCACCAAATTTTAGGTTACTTCTTCATTAAGAAACTAAATAAAAGACTATTAATTAATGACACATATTTCATATACGTTGGGTAACAATTGAAATTATATAATGAGGCCCGATAGTATATTTATTCACCATATTCATATTTTATTATGGTATAATAGATGTTAACAATTTTAATATTTTTCTTCTTCTGCATCACCAAATTTTAGGTTACTTCATCACTAAGAAACTAAGTTAAAAGACTATTAATCAATGACACATATTTCATATACATTAGTAATAATTCTAAATATATAACGAGGCCCGTTAGTAGATTTATTCACCATATTAATATTGTATTATGTTATAATAGATGTAAACAATTTCAATATTTTTCTTCTTCTCCATCACCAAATTTTAGATTATTTTAGCACTAAGAAACTAAGTTAAAACACTATTAATTAATGACACATATTTCATATACATTGGTAATAATTAAAATTAAAAAATAACGCTCGATAGTATATTTAATTACCAAATTCATATTATTTTATGGTATAATAGATGTAAACAACTTCAATATTTTTCTTCTTCTCCATCATCAAATTCTAGGTTACTTCATCACTAAGAAACTTAGTTAAAAAACTATTAATTAATGACACATATTTCATATACATTGGTAATAATTAAAATTATATAAAGACGCTCGATAGTATATTTGTTCACCATATTCATATAGTATCATGGTATAATAGATGTAAACACATTCAATATTTTTCTTCTTCTCCATCACCAAATTTTATGTTATTTCACTAAGAAACTAAGTTAAGAGATTATTAATTAATGTCACATATGTCATATACATTGGTAATAATTAAATTATATAAAGGCGCTCGGTAGTATATTTGTTCACCATCTTTATATATTATTATGGTATAATAGATGTAAACAAATTCTTTATTTTTCTTCTTCTCCATCACCAAATTTTTGCTTACTTCCGCACTAAGTAACTAAATTAAAAGACTATTAATTAGTGACACATATTTCATATAGATTAGTAATAATTCAAAATATATAATGAGGCCCGATAGTATATTTATTCACCATATTCATATTTTATTATGGTATAATAGATATAAACAATTTCAATATTTTTCTTCTTCTCCATCACCAAATTTTAGGTTACTTCATCACTAAGAAACTAAGTTAAAAGACTATTAATTAATGACAGATATTTCATTTACATTGGTAATAATTAAAATTATATAACGATGTTGGATATTATATTTATTCCCCATATTCACATTGTATTATAGAATAATAGACATAAATAATTTCATTATTTTTCTTCTTCTCCATCACCAAATTTTAGGTTACTTCATCACTAAGAAACTAAATAAAAGACTATTAATTAATGACACATATTTCATATACATTGGTATTAATTAAACTTATATAATGACGCTCGATAGTTTATTTATTTATCATCTTCATATTATATTGAGGTATAATAGATATAAACAATTTCAATATTTTTCTTCTTCTCCATCACCAAATTTTAGGTTATTTCATCACTAAGACACTATGTTAAAAGAATATTAATTAATAACACATATTTCATATACATTCTTAATAATTCAAATTATATATTTAAGTTTAATGGTATATTTATTCACCATATCGATATTCTATTATGGTATAATAGATATAAACAATTTCAATATTTTTCTTCTTCTCCATCACCAAATTTTAGGTTACTTCTTCACGAAGAAACAAAATAAAAGACTATTAATTAATGACACATATTTCATATACATTGGTAATAATTAAAATTATATAACGACGGTCAATAGTATATTTATTTACCATATTCACATTGTATTATAGTATAATAGATGTAAACAATTTCAATATTTTTCTTCTTCTCCATCGCCAAATTTTAGGTTACTTCTTCATTAAAAAACAAAATAAAAGACTATTAATTAATGACACATACTTCATATACATTGGTAATAATTAAAATTACATAACAATGCTCGATAGTATATTTATTTACCATATTCACATTATATTACGGTATAATAGATGTAAACAATTTCAATATTTTTCTTCTTCTCCATCACCAAATTTTAGGTTACTTCATCACTTAGAAACTAAGCTAAAAGACTATTAATTAATGACATATATTTCATATACATTAATAATAATTAAAATTATATAAAGACATTTGGTAGTATATTTGTTCACCATATTAATATAGTATTATGGTATAATAGATGTAAACAAATTCAATATTTTTCTTCTTTTCCATCACCAAATTTTAGGTTACTTCTGCACAAATAACTAAATTAAAAAACTATTAATTAATGACACATATTTCATATACTTTAGTAATAATTCAAAATATAATATGAGGCCCGATAGTATATTTATTAACGATATTCATATTGTATTATGGTATAATAGATATGAATAATTTCAATATTTTTCTTCTTCTCCGTCACCAAACTTTAGGTTACTTCATCACTAAGAAACTAAGTTAAAAGACTATTAATTAATGACACATATTTCGTATACATTGGTAATTATTAAAATTATATAACTACGCTCGATATTATATTTATTCCCCATATTCACATTGTACTATGGTATAATAGACATAGATAATTTCATTATTTTTCTTCTTCCCAATCACCATGTTTTAGGTTACTTCATCACTAAGAAACTAAATAAAAGAGTGTTAATTAATGACACATATTTCATATACATTGGTATTAATTAAAATTATATAATGACGCTCGATAGTATATTTATTCACCATATTCATATTATATTAAGGTATAATAGATATAAAATATTTCAATATTTTTCTTCTTCTCCATCACCAAATTTTAGGTTACTTCTTCATTAAGAAACTAAATAAAAGACTATTAATTAATGACACATATTTCATATACGTTGGTAACAATTGAAATTATATAATGAGGCCCGATAGTATATTTATTCACCATATTCATATTTTATTATGGTATAATAGATGTTAACAATTTTAATATTTTTCTTCTTTTCCATCACCAAATTTTAGGTTACTTCTGCACAAATAACTAAATTAAAAAACTATTAATTAATGACACATATTTCATATACTTTAGTAATAATTCAAAATATAATATGAGGCCCGATAGTATATTTATTAACGATATTCATATTGTATTATGGTATAATAGATATGAATAATTTCAATATTTTTCTTCTTCTCCGTCACCAAACTTTAGGTTACTTCATCACTAAGAAACTAAGTTAAAAGACTATTAATTAATGACACATATTTCGTATACATTGGTAATTATTAAAATTATATAACTACGCTCGATATTATATTTATTCCCCATATTCACATTGTACTATGGTATAATAGACATAGATAATTTCATTATTTTTCTTCTTCCCAATCACCATGTTTTAGTTTACTTCATCACTAAGAAACTAAATAAAAGAGTGTTAATTAATGACACATATTTCATATACATTGGTATTAATTAAAATTATATAATGACGCTCGATAGTATATTTATTCACCATATTCATATTATATTAAGGTATAATAGATATAAACTATTTCAATATTTTTCTTCTTCTCCATCACCAAATTTTAGGTTACTTCTTCATTAAGAAACTAAATAAAAGACTATTAATTAATGACACATATTTCATATACGTTGGTAACAATTGAAATTATATAATGAGGCCCGATAGTATATTTATTCACCATATTCATATTTTATTATGGTATAATAGATGTTAACAATTTTAATATTTTTCTTCTTCTGCATCACCAAATTTTAGGTTACTTCATCACTAAGAAACTAAGTTAAAAGACTATTAATCAATGACACATATTTCATATACATTAGTAATAATTCTAAATATATAACGAGGCCCGTTAGTAGATTTATTCACCATATTAATATTGTATTATGTTATAATAGATGTAAACAATTTCAATATTTTTCTTCTTCTCCATCACCAAATTTTAGATTATTTTAGCACTAAGAAACTAAGTTAAAACACTATTAATTAATGACACATATTTCATATACATTGGTAATAATTAAAATTAAAAAATAACGCTCGATAGTATATTTAATTACCAAATTCATATTATTTTATGGTATAATAGATGTAAACAACTTCAATATTTTTCTTCTTCTCCATCATCAAATTCTAGGTTACTTCATCACTAAGAAACTTAGTTAAAAAACTATTAATTAATGACACATATTTCATATACATTGGTAATAATTAAAATTATATAAAGACGCTCGATAGTATATTTGTTCACCATATTCATATAGTATCATGGTATAATAGATGTAAACACATTCAATATTTTTCTTCTTCTCCATCACCAAATTTTATGTTATTTCACTAAGAAACTAAGTTAAGAGATTATTAATTAATGTCACATATGTCATATACATTGGTAATAATTAAATTATATAAAGGCGCTCGGTAGTATATTTGTTCACCATCTTTATATATTATTATGGTATAATAGATGTAAACAAATTCTTTATTTTTCTTCTTCTCCATCACCAAATTTTTGGTTACTTCCGCACTAAGTAACTAAATTAAAAGACTATTAATTAGTGACACATATTTCATATAGATTAGTAATAATTCAAAATATATAATGAGGCCCGATAGTATATTTATTCACCATATTCATATTTTATTATGGTATAATAGATATAAACAATTTCAATATTTTTCTTCTTCTCCATCACCAAATTTTAGGTTACTTCATCACTAAGAAACTAAGTTAAAAGACTATTAATTAATGACAGATATTTCATTTACATTGGTAATAATTAAAATTATATAACGATGTTGGATATTATATTTATTCCCCATATTCACATTGTATTATAGAATAATAGACATAAATAATTTCATTATTTTTCTTCTTCTCCATCACCAAATTTTAGGTTACTTCATCACTAAGAAACTAAATAAAAGACTGTTAATTAATGACACATATTTCATATACATTGGTATTAATTAAACTTATATAATGACGCTCGATAGTTTATTTATTTATCATCTTCATATTATATTGAGATATAATAGATATAAACAATTTCAATATTTTTCTTCTTCTCCATCACCAAATTTTAGGTTATTTCATCACTAAGACACTATGTTAAAAGAATATTAATTAATAACACATATTTCATATACATTCTTAATAATTCAAATTATATATTTAAGTTTAATGGTATATTTATTCACCATATCGATATTCTATTATGGTATAATAGATATAAACAATTTCAATATTTTTCTTCTTCTCCATCACCAAATTTTAGGTTACTTCTTCACGAAGAAACAAAATAAAAGACTATTAATTAATGACACATATTTCATATACATTGGTAATAATTAAAATTATATAACGACGGTCAATAGTATATTTATTTACCATATTCACATTGTATTATAGTATAATAGATGTAAACAATTTCAATATTTTTCTTCTTCTCCATCGCCAAATTTTAGGTTACTTCTTCATTAAAAAACAAAATAAAAGACTATTAATTAATGACACATACTTCATATACATTGGTAATAATTAAAATTACATAACAATGCTCGATAGTATATTTATTTACCATATTCACATTATATTACGGTATAATAGATGTAAACAATTTCAATATTTTTCTTCTTCTCCATCACCAAATTTTAGGTTACTTCATCACTTAGAAACTAAGCTAAAAGACTATTAATTAATGACATATATTTCATATACATTAATAATAATTAAAATCATATAAAGACATTTGGTAGTATATTTGTTCACCATATTAATATAGTATTATGGTATAATAGATGTAAACAAATTCAATATTTTTCTTCTTTTCCATCACCAAATTTTAGGTTACTTCTGCACAAATAACTAAATTAAAAAACTATTAATTAATGACACATATTTCATATACTTTAGTAATAATTCAAAATATAATATGAGGCCCGATAGTATATTTATTAACGATATTCATATTGTATTATGGTATAATAGATATGAATAATTTCAATATTTTTCTTCTTCTCCGTCACCAAACTTTAGGTTACTTCATCACTAAGAAACTAAGTTAAAAGACTATTAATTAATGACACATATTTCGTATACATTGGTAATTATTAAAATTATATAACTACGCTCGATATTATATTTATTCCCCATATTCACATTGTACTATGGTATAATAGACATAGATAATTTCATTATTTTTCTTCTTCCCAATCACCATGTTTTAGGTTACTTCATCACTAAGAAACTAAATAAAAGAGTGTTAATTAATGACACATATTTCATATACATTGGTATTAATTAAAATTATATAATGACGCTCGATAGTATATTTATTCACCATATTCATATTATATTAAGGTATAATAGATATAAACTATTTCAATATTTTTCTTCTTCTCCATCACCAAATTTTAGGTTACTTCTTCATTAAGAAACTAAATAAAAGACTATTAATTAATGACACATATTTCATATACGTTGGTAACAATTGAAATTATATAATGAGGCCCGATAGTATATTTATTCACCATATTCATATTTTATTATGGTATAATAGATGTTAACAATTTTAATATTTTTCTTCTTCTGCATCACCAAATTTTAGGTTACTTCATCACTAAGAAACTAAGTTAAAAGACTATTAATCAATGACACATATTTCATATACATTAGTAATAATTCTAAATATATAACGAGGCCCGTTAGTAGATTTATTCACCATATTAATATTGTATTATGTTATAATAGATGTAAACAATTTCAATATTTTTCTTCTTCTCCATCACCAAATTTTAGATTATTTTATCACTAAGAAACTAAGTTAAAAGACTATTAATTAATGACACATATTTCATATACATTGGTAATAATTAAAATTAAAAAACAACGCTCGATAGTATATTTAATTACCAAATTCATATTATTTTATGGTATAATAGATGTAAACAACTTCAATATTTTTCTTCTTCTCCATCATCAAATTCTAGGTTACTTCATCACTAAGAAACTTAGTTAAAAAACTATTAATTAATGACACATATTTCATATACATTGGTAATAATTAAAATTATATAAAGACGCTCGATAGTATATTTGTTCACCATATTCATATAGTATCATGGTATAATAGATGTAAACACATTCAATATTTTTCTTCTTCTCCATCACCAAATTTTATGTTATTTCACTAAGAAACTAAGTTAAGAGATTATTAATTAATGTGACATATGTCATATACATTGGTAATAATTAAATTATATAAAGGCGCTCGGTAGTATATTTGTTCACCATCTTTATATATTATTATGGTATAATAGATGTAAACAAATTCTTTATTTTTCTTCTTCTCCATCACCAAATTTTTGCTTACTTCCGCACTAAGTAACTAAATTAAAAGACTATTAATTAGTGACACATATTTCATATAGATTAGTAATAATTCAAAATATATAATGAGGCCCGATAGTATATTTATTCACCATATTCATATTTTATTATGGTATAATTGATATAAACAATTTCAATATTTTTCTTCTTCTCCATCACCAAATTTTAGGTTACTTTATCACTAAGAAACTAAGTTAAAAGACTATTAATTAATGACAGATATTTCATTTACATTGGTAATAATTAAAATTATATAACGATGTTGGATATTATATTTAATCCCCATATTCACATTGTATTATAGAATAATAGACATAAATAATTTCATTATTTTTCTTCTTCTCCATCACCAAATTTTAGGTTACTTCATCACTAAGAAACTAATAAAAGACTGTTAATTAATGACACATATTTCATATACATTGGTATTAATTAAAATTATATAATGACGCTCGATAGTATATTTATTTATCATATTCATATTATATTGAGGTATAATAGATATAAACAATTTCAATATTTTTCTTCTTCTCCATCACCAAATTTTAGGTTATTTCATCACTAAGACACTATGTTAAAAGAATATTAATTAATAACACATATTTCATATACATTCTTAATAATTCAAATTATATATTTAAGTTTAATGGTATATTTATTCACCATATCGATATTCTATTATGGTATAATAGATATAAACAATTTCAATATTTTTCTTCTTCTCCATCACCAAATTTTAGGTTACTTCTTCACGAAGAAACAAAATAAAAGACTATTAATTAATGACACATATTTCATATACATTGGTAATAATTAAAATTATATAACGACGGTCAATAGTATATTTATTTACCATATTCACATTGTATTATAGTATAATAGATGTAAACAATTTCAATATTTTTCTTCTTCTCCATCGCCAAATTTTAGGTTACTTCTTCATTAAAAAACAAAATAAAACACTATTAATTAATGACACATACTTCATATACATTGGTAAAATTTTAGGTTACTTCTTCATTAAAAAACAAAATAAAAGACTATTAATTAATGACACATACTTCATATACATTGGTAATAATTAAAATTATATAACAACGCTCGATAGTATATTTATTTACCATATTCACATTGCATTATAGTATAATAGATGTAAACAATTTCAATATTTTTCTTCTTCTCCATCACCAAATTTTAGGTTACTTCATCACTTAGAAACTAAGCTAAAAGACTATTAATTAATGACATATATTTCATATACATTGATAATAATTAAAATTATATAAAGACATTTGGTAGTATATTTGTTCACCATATTAATATAGTATTATGGTATAATAGATGTAAACAAATTCAATATTTTTCTTCTTTTCCATCACCAAATTTTAGGTTACTTCTGCACAAATAACTAAATTAAAAGACTATTAATTAATGACACATATTTCATATACTTTAGTAATAATTCAAAATATAATATGAGGCCCGATAGTATATTTATTCACGATATTCATATTGTATTATGGTATAATAGATATAAATAATTCCAATATTTTTCTTCTTCTCCGTCACCAAATTTTAGGTTACTTCATCACTAAGAAACTAAGTTAAAAGACTATTAATTAATGACATATATTTCGTATACATTGGTAATTATTAAAATTATATAAATACGCTCGATATTATATTTATTCCCCATATTCACATTGTACTATGGTATAATAGACATAGATAATTTCATTATTTTTCTTCTTCCCAATCACCATGTTTTAGGTTACTTCATCACTAAGAAACTAAATAAAAGAGTGTTAATTAATGACACATATTTCATATACATTGGTATTAATTAAAATTATATAATGACGCTCGATAGTATATTTATTCACCATATTCATATTATATTAAGGTATAATAGATATAAACTATTTCAATATTTTTCTTCTTCTCCATCACCAAATTTTAGGTTACTTCTTCTTTAAGAAACTAAATAAAAGACTATTAATTAATGACACATATTTCATATACGTTGGTAACAATTGAAATTATATAATGAGGCCCGATAGTATATTTATTCACCATATTCATATTGTATTATGGTATAATAGATGTTAACAATTTTAATATTTTTCTTCTTCTGCATCACCAAATTTTAGGTTACTTCATCACTAAGAAACTAAGTTAAAAGACTATTAATCAATGACACATATTTCATATACATTAGTAATAATTCTAAATATATAACGACGCCCGATAGTAGATTTAGTCCCCATATTCACATTATATTACGGTATAATAGATGTAAACAATTTCAATATTTTTCTTCTTCTCCATCACCAAATTTTAGGTTACTTCATCACTTAGAAACTAAGCTAAAAGACTATTAATTAATGACACATATTTCATATACATTGATAATAATTAAAATCATATAAAGACACTTGGTAGTATATTTGTTCACCATATTAATATAGTATTATGGTATAATAGATGTAAACAAATTCAATATTTTTCTTCTTTTCCATCACCAAATTTTAGGTTACTTCTGCCCTAAGTAACTAAATTAAAAGACTATTAATTAATGACACATATTTCATATACTTTAGTAATAATTCAAAATATAATATGAGGCCCGATAGTATATTTATTCACGATATTCATATTGTATTATGGTATAATAGATATAAATAATTTCAATATTTTTCTTCTTCTCCATCACCAAATTTTAGGTTACTTCATCACTAAGAAACTAAGTTAAAAGACTATTAATTAATGACACATATTTCATATACATTGGTAATTATTAAAATTATATAACTACTCTCGATATTATATTTATTCCCCATATTCACATTGTACTATGGTATAATAGTCATAGATAATTTCATTATTTTTCTTCTTCCCAATCACCATGTTTTAGGTTAGTTCATCACTAAGAAACTAAATAAAAGAGTGTTAATTAATGACAAATATTTCATATACATTGGTATTAATTAAAATTATATAATGACGCTCGATAGTATATTTATTCACCATATTCATATTATATTAAGGTATAATAGATATAAACTATTTCAATATTTTTCTTCTTCTCCATCACCAAATTTTAGGTTACTTCTTCATTAAGAAACTAAATAAAAGACTATTAATTAATAACACATATTTCATATACGTTGGTAACAATTGAAATTATATAATGAGGCCCGATAGTATATTTATTCACCATATTCATATTGTATTATGGTATAATAGATGTTAACAATTTTAATATTTTTCTTCTTCTGCATCACCAAATTTTAGGTTACTTCATCACTAAGAAACTAAGTTAAAAGACTATTAATCAATGACACATATTTCATATACATTAGTAATAATTCTAAATATATAACGACGCCCGATAGTAGATTTAGTCCCCATATTAATATTGTATTATGTTATAATAGATGTAAACAATTTCAATATTTTTCTTCTTCTCCATCACCAAATTTTAGATTATTTTATCACTAAGAAACTAAGTTAAAACACTATTAATTAATGACACATATTTCATATACATTGGTAATAATTAAAATTAAAAAATAACGCTCGATAGTATATTTAATTACCAAGTTCATATTATTTTATGGTATAATAGATGTAAACAACTTCAATATTTTTCTTCTTCTCCATCATCAAATTCTAGGTTACTTCATCACTAAGAAACTTAGTTAAAAAACTATTAATTAATGACACATATTTCATATACATTGGTAATAATTAAAATTATATAAAGACGCTCGATAGTATATTTGTTCACCATATTCATATAGTATCATGGTATAATAGATGTAAACACATTCAATATTTTTCTTCTTCTCCATCACCAAATTTTATGTTATTTCACTAAGAAACTAAGTTAAGAGATTATTAATTAATGTCACATATGTCATATACATTGGTAATAATTAAATTATATAAAGGCGCTCGGTAGTATATTTGTTCACCATCTTTATATATTATTATGGTATAATAGATGTAAACAAGTTCTTTATTTTTCTTCTTCTCCATCACCAAATTTTTGGTTACTTCCGCACTAAGTAACTAAATTAAAAGACTATTAATTAGTGACACATATTTCATATAGATTAGTAATAATTCAAAATATATAATGAGGCCCGATAGTATATTTATTCACCATATTCATATTTTATTATGGTATAATAGATATAAACAATTTCAATATTTTTCTTCTTCTCCATCACCAAATTTTAGGTTACTTCATCACTAAGAAACTAAGTTAAAAGACTATTAATTAATGACAGATATTTCATTTACATTGGTAATAATTAAAATTATATAACGATGTTGGATATTATATTTATTCCCCATATTCACATTGTATTATAGAATAATAGACATAAATAATTTCATTATTTTTCTTCTTCTCCATCACCAAATTTTAGGTTAATTCATCACTAAGAAACTAAATAAAAGACTGTTAATTAATGACACATATTTCATATACATTGGTATTAATTAAACTTATATAATGACGCTCGATAGTTTATTTATTTATCATCTTCATATTATATTGAGATATAATAGATATAAACAATTTCAATATTTTTCTTCTTCTCCATCACCAAATTTTAGGTTATTTCATCACTAAGACACTATGTTAAAAGAATATTAATTAATAACACATATTTCATATACATTCTTAATAATTCAAATTATATATTTAAGTTTAATGGTATATTTATTCACCATATCGATATTCTATTATGGTATAATAGATATAAACAATTTCAATATTTTTCTTCTTCTCCATCACCAAATTTTAGGTTACTTCTTCACGAAGAAACAAAATAAAAGACTATTAATTAATGACACATATTTCATATACATTGGTAATAATTAAAATTATATAACGACGGTCAATAGTATATTTATTTACCATATTCACATTGTATTATAGTATAATAGATGTAAACAATTTCAATATTTTTCTTCTTCTCCATCGCCAAATTTTAGGTTACTTCTTCATTAAAAAACAAAATAAAAGACTATTAATTAATGACACATACTTCATATACATTGGTAATAATTAAAATTACATAACAATGCTCGATAGTATATTTATTTACCATATTCACATTATATTACGGTATAATAGATGTAAACAATTTCAATATTTTTCTTCTTCTCCATCACCAAATTTTAGGTTACTTCATCACTTAGAAACTAAGCTAAAAGACTATTAATTAATGACATATATTTCATATACATTAATAATAATTAAAATCATATAAAGACATTTGGTAGTATATTTGTTCACCATATTAATATAGTATTATGGTATAATAGATGTAAACAAATTCAATATTTTTCTTCTTTTCCATCACCAAATTTTAGGTTACTTCTGCACAAATAACTAAATTAAAAAACTATTAATTAATGACACATATTTCATATACTTTAGTAATAATTCAAAATATAATATGAGGCTCGATAGTATATTTATTAACGATATTCATATTGTATTATGGTATAATAGATATGAATAATTTCAATATTTTTCTTCTTCTCCGTCACCAAACTTTAGGTTACTTCATCACTAAGAAACTAAGTTAAAAGACTATTAATTAATGACACATATTTCGTATACATTGGTAATTATTAAAATTATATAACTACGCTCGATATTATATTTATTCCCCATATTCACATTGTACTATGGTATAATAGACATAGATAATTTCATTATTTTTCTTCTTCCCAATCACCATGTTTTAGGTTACTTCATCACTAAGAAACTAAATAAAAGAGTGTTAATTAATGACACATATTTCATATACATTGGTATTAATTAAAATTATATAATGACGCTCGATAGTATATTTATTCACCGTATTCATATTATATTAAGGTATAATAGATATAAACTATTTCAATATTTTTCTTCTTCTCCATCACCAAATTTTAGGTTACTTCTTCATTAAGAAACTAAATAAAAGACTATTAATTAATGACACATATGTCATATACGTTGGTAACAATTGAAATTATATAATGAGGCCCGATAGTATATTTATTCACCATATTCATATTTTATTATGGTATAATAGATGTTAACAATTTTAATATTTTTCTTCTTCTGCATCACCAAATTTTAGGTTACTTCATCACTAAGAAACTAAGTTAAAAGACTATTAATCAATGACACATATTTCATATACATTAGTAATAATTCTAAATATATAACGAGGCCCGTTAGTAGATTTATTCACCATATTAATATTGTATTATGTTATAATAGATGTAAACAATTTCAATATTTTTCTTCTTCTCCATCACCAAATTTTAGATTATTTTATCACTAAGAAACTAAGTTAAAAGACTATTAATTAATGACACATATTTCATATACATTGGTAATAATTAAAATTAAAAAACAACGCTCGATAGTATATTTAATTACCAAATTCATATTATTTTATGGTATAATAGATGTAAACAACTTCAATATTTTTCTTCTTCTCCATCATCAAATTCTAGGTTACTTCATCACTAAGAAACTTAGTTAAAAAACTATTAATTAATGACACATATTTCATATACATTGGTAATAATTAAAATTATATAAAGACGCTCGATAGTATATTTGTTCACCATATTCATATAGTATCATGGTATAATAGATGTAAACACATTCAATATTTTTCTTCTTCTCCATCACCAAATTTTATGTTATTTCACTAAGAAACTAAGTTAAGAGATTATTAATTAATGTGACATATGTCATATACATTGGTAATAATTAAATTATATAAAGGCGCTCGGTAGTATATTTGTTCACCATCTTTATATATTATTATGGTATAATAGATGTAAACAAATTCTTTATTTTTCTTCTTCTCCATCACCAAATTTTTGCTTACTTCCGCACTAAGTAACTAAATTAAAAGACTATTAATTAGTGACACATATTTCATATAGATTAGTAATAATTCAAAATATATAATGAGGCCCGATAGTATATTTATTCACCATATTCATATTTTATTATGGTATAATTGATATAAACAATTTCAATATTTTTCTTCTTCTCCATCACCAAATTTTAGGTTACTTTATCACTAAGAAACTAAGTTAAAAGACTATTAATTAATGACAGATATTTCATTTACATTGGTAATAATTAAAATTATATAACGATGTTGGATATTATATTTAATCCCCATATTCACATTGTATTATAGAATAATAGACATAAATAATTTCATTATTTTTCTTCTTCTCCATCACCAAATTTTAGGTTACTTCATCACTAAGAAACTAATAAAAGACTGTTAATTAATGACACATATTTCATATACATTGGTATTAATTAAAATTATATAATGACGCTCGATAGTATATTTATTTATCATATTCATATTATATTGAGGTATAATAGATATAAACAATTTCAATATTTTTCTTCTTCTCCATCACCAAATTTTAGGTTATTTCATCACTAAGACACTATGTTAAAAGAATATTAATTAATAACACATATTTCATATACATTCTTAATAATTCAAATTATATATTTAAGTTTAATGGTATATTTATTCACCATATCGATATTCTATTATGGTATAATAGATATAAACAATTTCAATATTTTTCTTCTTCTCCATCACCAAATTTTAGGTTACTTCTTCACGAAGAAACAAAATAAAAGACTATTAATTAATGACACATATTTCATATACATTGGTAATAATTAAAATTATATAACGACGGTCAATAGTATATTTATTTACCATATTCACATTGTATTATAGTATAATAGATGTAAACAATTTCAATATTTTTCTTCTTCTCCATCGCCAAATTTTAGGTTACTTCTTCATTAAAAAACAAAATAAAACACTATTAATTAATGACACATACTTCATATACATTGGTAAAATTTTAGGTTACTTCTTCATTAAAAAACAAAATAAAACACTATTAATTAATGACACATACTTCATATACATTGGTAATAATTAAAATTATATAACGACGCTCGATAGTATATTTATTTACCATATTCACATTGCATTATAGTATAATAGATGTAAACAATTTCAATATTTTTCTTCTTCTCCATCACCAAATTTTAGGTTACTTCATCACTTAGAAACTAAGCTAAAAGACTATTAATTAATGACATATATTTCATATACATTGATAATAATTAAAATTATATAAAGACATTTGGTAGTATATTTGTTCACCATATTAATATAGTATTATGGTATAATAGATGTAAACAAATTCAATATTTTTCTTCTTTTCCATCACCAAATTTTAGGTTACTTCTGCACAAATAACTAAATTAAAAGACTATTAATTAATGACACATATTTCATATACTTTAGTAATAATTCAAAATATAATATGAGGCCCGATAGTATATTTATTCACGATATTCATATTGTATTATGGTATAATAGATATAAATAATTCCAATATTTTTCTTCTTCTCCGTCACCAAATTTTAGGTTACTTCATCACTAAGAAACTAAGTTAAAAGACTATTAATTAATGACATATATTTCGTATACAATGGTAATTATTAAAATTATATAACTACGCTCGATATTATATTTATTCCCCATATTCACATTGTACTATGGTATAATAGACATAGATAATTTCATTATTTTTCTTCTTCCCAATCCCCATGTTTTAGGTTACTTCATCACTAAGAAACTAAATAACAGAGTGTTAATTAATGACACATATTTCATATACATTGGTATTAATTAAAATTATATAATGACGCTCGATAGTATATTTATTCACCATATTCATATTATATTAAGGTATAATAGATATAAACTATTTCAATATTTTTCTTCTTCTCCATCACCAAATTTTAGGTTACTTCTTCATTAAGAAACTAAATAAAAGACTATTAATTAATGACACATATTTCATATACGTTGGTAACAATTGAAATTATATAATGAGGCCCGATAGTATATTTATTCACCATATTCATATTGTATTATGGTATAATAGATGTTAACAATTTTAATATTTTTCTTCTTCTGCATCACCAAATTTTAGGTTACTTCATCACTAAGAAACTAAGTTAAAAGACTATTAATCAATGACACATATTTCATATACATTAGTAATAATTCTAAATATATAACGACGCCCGATAGTAGATTTAGTCCCCATATTCACATTATATTACGGTATAATAGATGTAAACAATTTCAATATTTTTCTTCTTCTCCATTACCAAATTTTAGGTTACTTCATCACTTAGAAACTAAGCTAAAAGACTATTAATTAATGACACATATTTCATATACATTGATAATAATTAAAATCATATAAAGACACTTGGTAGTATATTTTTTCACCATATTAATATAGTATTATGGTATAATAGATGTAAACAAATTCAATATTTTTCTTCTTTTCCATCACCAAATTTTAGGTTACTTCTGCCCTAAGTAACTAAATTAAAAGACTATTAATTAATGACACATATTTCATATACTTTAGTAATAATTCAAAATATAATATGAGGCCCGATAGTATATTTATTCACGATATTCATATTGTATTATGGTATAATAGATATAAATAATTTCAATATTTTTCTTCTTCTCCATCACCAAATTTTAGGTTACTTCATCACTAAGAAACTAAGTTAAAAGACTATTAATTAATGACACATATTTCATATACATTGGTAATTATTAAAATTATATAACTACTCTCGATATTATATTTATTCCCCATATTCACATTGTACTATGGTATAATAGTCATAGATAATTTCATTATTTTTCTTCTTCCCAATCACCATGTTTTAGGTTAGTTCATCACTAAGAAACTAAATAAAAGAGTGTTAATTAATGACAAATATTTCATATACATTGGTATTAATTAAAATTATATAATGACGCTCGATAGTATATTTATTCACCATATTCATATTATATTAAGGTATAATAGATATAAACTATTTCAATATTTTTCTTCTTCTCCATCACCAAATTTTAGGTTACTTCTTCATTAAGAAACTAAATAAAAGACTATTAATTAATAACACATATTTCATATACGTTGGTAACAATTGAAATTATATAATGAGGCCCGATAGTATATTTATTCACCATATTCATATTGTATTATGGTATAATAGATGTTAACAATTTTAATATTTTTCTTCTTCTGCATCACCAAATTTTAGGTTACTTCATCACTAAGAAACTAAGTTAAAAGACTATTAATCAATGACACATATTTCATATACATTAGTAATAATTCTAAATATATAACGACGCCCGATAGTAGATTTAGTCCCCATATTAATATTGTATTATGTTATAATAGATGTAAACAATTTCAATATTTTTCTTCTTCTCCATCACCAAATTTTAGATTATTTTATCACTAAGAAACTAAGTTAAAAGACTATTAATTAATGACACATATATCATATACATTGGTAATAATTAAAATTAAAAAACAACGCTCGATAGTATATTTAATTACCAAATTCATATTATTTTATGGTATAATAGATGTAAACAACTTCAATATTTTTCTTCTTCTCCATCATCAAATTCTAGGTTACTTCATCACTAATAAACTTAGTTAAAAAACTATTAATTAATGACACATATTTCATATACATTGGTAATAATTAAAATTATATAAAGACGCTCGATAGTATATTTGTTCACCATATTCATATAGTATCATGTTATAATAGATGTAAACACATTCAATATTTTTCTTCTTCTCCATCACCAAATTTTATGTTATTTCACTAAGAAACTAAGTTAAGAGATTATTAATTAATGTGACATATGTCATATACATTGGTAATAATTAAATTATATAAAGGCGCTCGGTAGTATATTTGTTCACCATCTTTATATATTATTATGGTATAATAGATGTAAACAAATTCTTTATTTTTCTTCTTCTCCATCACCAAATTTTTGGTTACTTCCGCACTAAGTAACTAAATTAAAAGACTTTTAATTAGTGACACATATTTCATATAGATTAGTAATAATTCAAAATATATAATGAGGCCCGATAGTATATTTATTCACCATATTCATATTTTATTATGGTATAATTGATATAAACAATTTCAATATTTTTCTTCTTCTCCATCACCAAATTTTAGGTTACTTTATCACTAAGAAACTAAGTTAAAAGACTATTAATTAATGACAGATATTTCATTTACATTGGTAATAATTAAAATTATATAACGATGTTGGATATTATATTTAATCCCCATATTCACATTGTATTATAGAATAATAGACATAAATAATTTCATTATTTTTCTTCTTCTCCATCACCAAATTTTAGGTTACTTCATCACTAAGAAACTAATAAAAGACTGTTAATTAATGACACATATTTCATATACATTGGTATTAATTAAAATTATATAATGACGCTCGATAGTATATTTATTTATCATATTCATATTATATTGAGGTATAATAGATATAAACAATTTCAATATTTTTCTTCTTCTCCATCACCAAATTTTAGGTTATTTCATCACTAAGACACTATGTTAAAAGAATATTAATTAATAACACATATTTCATATACATTCTTAATAATTCAAATTATATATTTAAGTTTAATGGTATATTTATTCACCATATCGATATTCTATTATGGTATAATAGATATAAACAATTTCAATATTTTTCTTCTTCTCCATCACCAAATTTTAGGTTACTTCTTCACGAAGAAACAAAATAAAAGACTATTAATTAATGACACATATTTCATATACATTGGTAATAATTAAAATTATATAACGACGGTCAATAGTATATTTATTTACCATATTCACATTGCATTATAGTATAATAGATGTAAACAATTTCAATATTTTTCTTCTTCTCCATCGCCAAATTTTAGGTTACTTCTTCATTAAAAAACAAAATAAAACACTTTTAATTAATGACACATACTTCATATACATTGGTAATAATTAAAATTACATAACAATGCTCGATAGTATATTTATTTACCATATTCACATTATATTAAGGTATAATAGATGTAAACAATTTCAATATTTTTCTTCTTCTCCATCACCAAATTTTAGGTTACTTCATCACTTAGAAACTAAGCTAAAAGACTATTAATTAATGACATATATTTCATATACATTGATAATAATTAAAATTATATAAAGACATTTGGTAGTATATTTGTTCACCATATTAATATAGTATTATGGTATAATAGATGTAAACAAATTCAATATTTTTCTTCTTTTCCATCACCAAATTTTAGGTTACTTCTGCACAAATAACTAAATTAAAAGACTATTAATTAATGACACATATTTCATATACTTTAGTAATAATTCAAAATATAATATGAGGCCCGATAGTATATTTATTCACGATATTCATATTGTATTATGGTATAATAGATATAAATAATTTCAATATTTTTCTTCTTCTCCGTCACCAAATTTTAGGTTACTTCATCACTAAGAAACTAAGTTAAAAGACTATTAATTAATGACATATATTTCGTATACATTGGTAATTATTAAAATTATATAACTACGCTCGATATTATATTTATTCCCCATATTCACATTGTACTATGGTATAATAGACATAGATAATTTCATTATTTTTCTTCTTCCCAATCACCATGTTTTAGGTTACTTCATCACTAAGAAACTAAATAAAAGAGTGTTAATTAATGACACATATTTCATATACATTGGTATTAATTAAAATTATATAATGACGCTCGATAGTATATTTATTCACCGTATTCATATTATATTAAGGTATAATAGATATAAACTATTTCAATATTTTTCTTCTTCTCCATCACCAAATTTTAGGTTACTTCTTCATTAAGAAACTAAATAAAAGACTATTAATTAATGACACATATGTCATATACGTTGGTAACAATTGAAATTATATAATGAGGCCCGATAGTATATTTATTCACCATATTCATATTTTATTATGGTATAATAGATGTTAACAATTTTAATATTTTTCTTCTTCTGCATCACCAAATTTTAGGTTACTTCATCACTAAGAAACTAAGTTAAAAGACTATTAATCAATGACACATATTTCATATACATTAGTAATAATTCTAAATATATAACGAGGCCCGTTAGTAGATTTATTCACCATATTAATATTGTATTATGTTATAATAGATGTAAACAATTTCAATATTTTTCTTCTTCTCCATCACCAAATTTTAGATTATTTTATCACTAAGAAACTAAGTTAAAAGACTATTAATTAATGACACATATTTCATATACATTGGTAATAATTAAAATTAAAAAACAACGCTCGATAGTATATTTAATTACCAAATTCATATTATTTTATGGTATAATAGATGTAAACAACTTCAATATTTTTCTTCTTCTCCATCATCAAATTCTAGGTTACTTCATCACTAAGAAACTTAGTTAAAAAACTATTAATTAATGACACATATTTCATATACATTGGTAATAATTAAAATTATATAAAGACGCTCGATAGTATATTTGTTCACCATATTCATATAGTATCATGGTATAATAGATGTAAACACATTCAATATTTTTCTTCTTCTCCATCACCAAATTTTATGTTATTTCACTAAGAAACTAAGTTAAGAGATTATTAATTAATGTGACATATGTCATATACATTGGTAATAATTAAATTATATAAAGGCGCTCGGTAGTATATTTGTTCACCATCTTTATATATTATTATGGTATAATAGATGTAAACAAATTCTTTATTTTTCTTCTTCTCCATCACCAAATTTTTGCTTACTTCCGCACTAAGTAACTAAATTAAAAGACTATTAATTAGTGACACATATTTCATATAGATTAGTAATAATTCAAAATATATAATGAGGCCCGATAGTATATTTATTCACCATATTCATATTTTATTATGGTATAATTGATATAAACAATTTCAATATTTTTCTTCTTCTCCATCACCAAATTTTAGGTTACTTTATCACTAAGAAACTAAGTTAAAAGACTATTAATTAATGACAGATATTTCATTTACATTGGTAATAATTAAAATTATATAACGATGTTGGATATTATATTTAATCCCCATATTCACATTGTATTATAGAATAATAGACATAAATAATTTCATTATTTTTCTTCTTCTCCATCACCAAATTTTAGGTTACTTCATCACTAAGAAACTAATAAAAGACTGTTAATTAATGACACATATTTCATATACATTGGTATTAATTAAAATTATATAATGACGCTCGATAGTATATTTATTTATCATATTCATATTATATTGAGGTATAATAGATATAAACAATTTCAATATTTTTCTTCTTCTCCATCACCAAATTTTAGGTTATTTCATCACTAAGACACTATGTTAAAAGAATATTAATTAATAACACATATTTCATATACATTCTTAATAATTCAAATTATATATTTAAGTTTAATGGTATATTTATTCACCATATCGATATTCTATTATGGTATAATAGATATAAACAATTTCAATATTTTTCTTCTTCTCCATCACCAAATTTTAGGTTACTTCTTCACGAAGAAACAAAATAAAAGACTATTAATTAATGACACATATTTCATATACATTGGTAATAATTAAAATTATATAACGACGGTCAATAGTATATTTATTTACCATATTCACATTGTATTATAGTATAATAGATGTAAACAATTTCAATATTTTTCTTCTTCTCCATCGCCAAATTTTAGGTTACTTCTTCATTAAAAAACAAAATAAAACACTATTAATTAATGACACATACTTCATATACATTGGTAAAATTTTAGGTTACTTCTTCATTAAAAAACAAAATAAAACACTATTAATTAATGACACATACTTCATATACATTGGTAATAATTAAAATTATATAACGACGCTCGATAGTATATTTATTTACCATATTCACATTGCATTATAGTATAATAGATGTAAACAATTTCAATATTTTTCTTCTTCTCCATCACCAAATTTTAGGTTACTTCATCACTTAGAAACTAAGCTAAAAGACTATTAATTAATGACATATATTTCATATACATTGATAATAATTAAAATTATATAAAGACATTTGGTAGTATATTTGTTCACCATATTAATATAGTATTATGGTATAATAGATGTAAACAAATTCAATATTTTTCTTCTTTTCCATCACCAAATTTTAGGTTACTTCTGCACAAATAACTAAATTAAAAGACTATTAATTAATGACACATATTTCATATACTTTAGTAATAATTCAAAATATAATATGAGGCCCGATAGTATATTTATTCACGATATTCATATTGTATTATGGTATAATAGATATAAATAATTCCAATATTTTTCTTCTTCTCCGTCACCAAATTTTAGGTTACTTCATCACTAAGAAACTAAGTTAAAAGACTATTAATTAATGACATATATTTCGTATACATTGGTAATTATTAAAATTATATAACTACGCTCGATATTATATTTATTCCCCATATTCACATTGTACTATGGTATAATAGACATAGATAATTTCATTATTTTTCTTCTTCCCAATCCCCATGTTTTAGGTTACTTCATCACTAAGAAACTAAATAACAGAGTGTTAATTAATGACACATATTTCATATACATTGGTATTAATTAAAATTATATAATGACGCTCGATAGTATATTTATTCACCATATTCATATTATATTAAGGTATAATAGATATAAACTATTTCAATATTTTTCTTCTTCTCCATCACCAAATTTTAGGTTACTTCTTCATTAAGAAACTAAATAAAAGACTATTAATTAATGACACATATTTCATATACGTTGGTAACAATTGAAATTATATAATGAGGCCCGATAGTATATTTATTCACCATATTCATATTGTATTATGGTATAATAGATGTTAACAATTTTAATATTTTTCTTCTTCTGCATCACCAAATTTTAGGTTACTTCATCACTAAGAAACTAAGTTAAAAGACTATTAATCAATGACACATATTTCATATACATTAGTAATAATTCTAAATATATAACGACGCCCGATAGTAGATTTAGTCCCCATATTCACATTATATTACGGTATAATAGATGTAAACAATTTCAATATTTTTCTTCTTCTCCATCACCAAATTTTAGGTTACTTCATCACTTAGAAACTAAGCTAAAAGACTATTAATTAATGACACATATTTCATATACATTGATAATAATTAAAATCATATAAAGACACTTGGTAGTATATTTGTTCACCATATTAATATAGTATTATGGTATAATAGATGTAAACAAATTCAATATTTTTCTTCTTTTCCATCACCAAATTTTAGGTTACTTCTGCCCTAAGTAACTAAATTAAAAGACTATTAATTAATGACACATATTTCATATACTTTAGTAATAATTCAAAATATAATATGAGGCCCGATAGTATATTTATTCACGATATTCATATTGTATTATGGTATAATAGATATAAATAATTTCAATATTTTTCTTCTTCTCCATCACCAAATTTTAGGTTACTTCATCACTAAGAAACTAAGTTAAAAGACTATTAATTAATGACACATATTTCATATACATTGGTAATTATTAAAATTATATAACTACTCTCGATATTATATTTATTCCCCATATTCACATTGTACTATGGTATAATAGTCATAGATAATTTCATTATTTTTCTTCTTCCCAATCACCATGTTTTAGGTTAGTTCATCACTAAGAAACTAAATAAAAGAGTGTTAATTAATGACAAATATTTCATATACATTGGTATTAATTAAAATTATATAATGACGCTCGATAGTATATTTATTCACCATATTCATATTATATTAAGGTATAATAGATATAAACTATTTCAATATTTTTCTTCTTCTCCATCACCAAATTTTAGGTTACTTCTTCATTAAGAAACTAAATAAAAGACTATTAATTAATAACACATATTTCATATACGTTGGTAACAATTGAAATTATATAATGAGGCCCGATAGTATATTTATTCACCATATTCATATTGTATTATGGTATAATAGATGTTAACAATTTTAATATTTTTCTTCTTCTGCATCACCAAATTTTAGGTTACTTCATCACTAAGAAACTAAGTTAAAAGACTATTAATCAATGACACATATTTCATATACATTAGTAATAATTCTAAATATATAACGACGCCCGATAGTAGATTTAGTCCCCATATTAATATTGTATTATGTTATAATAGATGTAAACAATTTCAATATTTTTCTTCTTCTCCATCACCAAATTTTAGATTATTTTATCACTAAGAAACTAAGTTAAAAGACTATTAATTAATGACACATATATCATATACATTGGTAATAATTAAAATTAAAAAACAACGCTCGATAGTATATTTAATTACCAAATTCATATTATTTTATGGTATAATAGATGTAAACAACTTCAATATTTTTCTTCTTCTCCATCATCAAATTCTAGGTTACTTCATCACTAATAAACTTAGTTAAAAAACTATTAATTAATGACACATATTTCATATACATTGGTAATAATTAAAATTATATAAAGACGCTCGATAGTATATTTGTTCACCATATTCATATAGTATCATGTTATAATAGATGTAAACACATTCAATATTTTTCTTCTTCTCCATCACCAAATTTTATGTTATTTCACTAAGAAACTAAGTTAAGAGATTATTAATTAATGTGACATATGTCATATACATTGGTAATAATTAAATTATATAAAGGCGCTCGGTAGTATATTTGTTCACCATCTTTATATATTATTATGGTATAATAGATGTAAACAAATTCTTTATTTTTCTTCTTCTCCATCACCAAATTTTTGGTTACTTCCGCACTAAGTAACTAAATTAAAAGACTTTTAATTAGTGACACATATTTCATATAGATTAGTAATAATTCAAAATATATAATGAGGCCCGATAGTATATTTATTCACCATATTCATATTTTATTATGGTATAATTGATATAAACAATTTCAATATTTTTCTTCTTCTCCATCACCAAATTTTAGGTTACTTTATCACTAAGAAACTAAGTTAAAAGACTATTAATTAATGACAGATATTTCATTTACATTGGTAATAATTAAAATTATATAACGATGTTGGATATTATATTTAATCCCCATATTCACATTGTATTATAGAATAATAGACATAAATAATTTCATTATTTTTCTTCTTCTCCATCACCAAATTTTAGGTTACTTCATCACTAAGAAACTAATAAAAGACTGTTAATTAATGACACATATTTCATATACATTGGTATTAATTAAAATTATATAATGACGCTCGATAGTATATTTATTTATCATATTCATATTATATTGAGGTATAATAGATATAAACAATTTCAATATTTTTCTTCTTCTCCATCACCAAATTTTAGGTTATTTCATCACTAAGACACTATGTTAAAAGAATATTAATTAATAACACATATTTCATATACATTCTTAATAATTCAAATTATATATTTAAGTTTAATGGTATATTTATTCACCATATCGATATTCTATTATGGTATAATAGATATAAACAATTTCAATATTTTTCTTCTTCTCCATCACCAAATTTTAGGTTACTTCTTCACGAAGAAACAAAATAAAAGACTATTAATTAATGACACATATTTCATATACATTGGTAATAATTAAAATTATATAACGACGGTCAATAGTATATTTATTTACCATATTCACATTGCATTATAGTATAATAGATGTAAACAATTTCAATATTTTTCTTCTTCTCCATCGCCAAATTTTAGGTTACTTCTTCATTAAAAAACAAAATAAAACACTTTTAATTAATGACACATACTTCATATACATTGGTAATAATTAAAATTACATAACAATGCTCGATAGTATATTTATTTACCATATTCACATTATATTAAGGTATAATAGATGTAAACAATTTCAATATTTTTCTTCTTCTCCATCACCAAATTTTAGGTTACTTCATCACTTAGAAACTAAGCTAAAAGACTATTAATTAATGACATATATTTCATATACATTGATAATAATTAAAATTATATAAAGACATTTGGTAGTATATTTGTTCACCATATTAATATAGTATTATGGTATAATAGATGTAAACAAATTCAATATTTTTCTTCTTTTCCATCACCAAATTTTAGGTTACTTCTGCACAAATAACTAAATTAAAAGACTATTAATTAATGACACATATTTCATATACTTTAGTAATAATTCAAAATATAATATGAGGCCCGATAGTATATTTATTCACGATATTCATATTGTATTATGGTATAATAGATATAAATAATTTCAATATTTTTCTTCTTCTCCGTCACCAAATTTTAGGTTACTTCATCACTAAGAAACTAAGTTAAAAGACTATTAATTAATGACATATATTTCGTATACATTGGTAATTATTAAAATTATATAACTACGCTCGATATTATATTTATTCCCCATATTCACATTGTACTATGGTATAATAGACATAGATAATTTCATTATTTTTCTTCTTCCCAATCCCCATGTTTTAGGTTACTTCATCACTAAGAAACTAAATAAAAGAGTGTTAATTAATGACACATATTTCATATACATTGGTATTAATTAAAATTATATAATGACGCTCGATAGTATATTTATTCACCATATTCATATTATATTAAGGTATAATAGATATAAACTATTTCAATATTTTTCTTCTTCTCCATCACCAAATTTTAGGTTACTTCTTCATTAAGAAACTAAATAAAAGACTATTAATTAATGACACATATTTCATATACGTTGGTAACAATTGAAATTATATAATGAGGCCCGATAGTATATTTATTCACCATATTCATATTGTATTATGGTATAATAGATGTTAACAATTTTAATATTTTTCTTCTTCTGCATCACCAAATTTTAGGTTACTTCATCACTAAGAAACCAAGTTAAAAGACTATTAATCAATGACACATATTTCATATACATTAGTAATAATTCTAAATATATAACGACGCCCGATAGTAGATTTAGTCCCCATATTAATATTGTATTATGTTATAATAGATGTAAACAATTTCAATATTTTTCTTCTTCTCCATCACCAAATTTTAGATTATTTTATCACTAAGAAACTAAGTTAAAAGACTATTAATTAATGACACATATTTCATATACATTGGTAATAATTAAAATTAAAAAATAACGCTCGATAGTATATTTAATTACCAAATTCATATTATTTTATGGTATAATAGATGTAAACAACTTCAATATTTTTCTTCTTCTCCATCATCAAATTCTAGGTTACTTCATCACTAAGAAACTTAGTTAAAAACTATTAATTAATGACACATATTTCATATACATTGGTAATAATTAAAATTATATAAAGACGCTCGATAGTATATTTGTTCACCATATTCATATAGTATCATGGTATAATAGATGTAAACACATTCAATATTTTTCTTCTTCTCCATCACCAAATTTTATGTTATTTCACTAAGAAACTAAGTTAAGAGATTATTAATTAATGTCACATATGTCATATACATTGGTAATAATTAAATTATATAAAGGCGCTCGGTAGTATATTTGTTCACCATCTTTATATATTATTATGGTATAATAGATGTAAACAAATTCTTTATTTTTCTTCTTCTCCATCACCAAATTTTTGCTTACTTCCGCACTAAGTAACTAAATTAAAAGACTATTAATTAGTGACACATATTTCATATAGATTAGTAATAATTCAAAATATATAATGAGGCCCGATAGTATATTTATTCACCATATTCATATTTTATTATGGTATAATAGATATAAACAATTTCAATATTTTTCTTCTTCTCCATCACCAAATTTTAGGTTACTTCATCACTAAGAAACTAAGTTAAAAGACTATTAATTAATGACAGATATTTCATTTACATTGGTAATAATTAAAATTATATAACGATGTTGGATATTATATTTATTCCCCATATTCACATTGTATTATAGAATAATAGACATAAATAATTTCATTATTTTTCTTCTTCTCCATCACCAAATTTTAGGTTACTTCATCACTAAGAAACTAAATAAAAGACTGTTAATTAATGACACATATTTCAAATACATTGGTATTAATTAAACTTATATAATGACGCTCGATAGTTTATTTATTTATCATCTTCATATTATATTGAGGTATAATAGATATAAACAATTTCAATATTTTTCTTCTTCTCCATCACCAAATTTTAGGTTATTTCATCACTAAGACACTATGTTAAAAGAATATTAATTAATAACACATATTTCATATACATTCTTAATAATTCAAATTATATATTTAAGTTTAATGGTATATTTATTCACCATATCGATATTCTATTATGGTATAATAGATATAAACAATTTCAATATTTTTCTTCTTCTCCATCACCAAATTTTAGGTTACTTCTTCACGAAGAAACAAAATAAAAGACTATTAATTAATGACACATATTTCATATACATTGGTAATAATTAAAATTATATAACGACGGTCAATAGTATATTTATTTACCATATTCACATTGTATTATAGTATAATAGATGTAAACAATTTCAATATTTTTCTTCTTCTCCATCGCCAAATTTTAGGTTACTTCTTCATTAAAAAACAAAATAAAAGACTATTAATTAATGACACATACTTCATATACATTGGTAATAATTAAAATTACATAACAATGCTCGATAGTATATTTATTTACCATATTCACATTATATTACGGTATAATAGATGTAAACAATTTCAATATTTTTCTTCTTCTCCATCACCAAATTTTAGGTTACTTCATCACTTAGAAACTAAGCTAAAAGACTATTAATTAATGACATATATTTCATATACATTAATAATAATTAAAATTATATAAAGACATTTGGTAGTATATTTGTTAACCATATTAATATAGTATTATGGTATAATAGATGTAAACAAATTCAATATTTTTCTTCTTTTCCATCACCAAATTTTAGGTTACTTCTGCACAAATAACTAAATTAAAAAATTATTAATTAATGACACATATTTCATATACTTTAGTAATAATTCAAAATATAATATGAGGCCCGATAGTATATTTATTAACGATATTCATATTGTATTATGGTATAATAGATATGAATAATTTCAATATTTTTCTTCTTCTCCGTCACCAAACTTTAGGTTACTTCATCACTAAGAAACTAAGTTAAAAGACTATTAATTAATGACACATATTTCGTATACATTGGTAATTATTAAAATTATATAACTACGCTCGATATTATATTTATTCCCCATATTCACATTGTACTATGGTATAATAGACATAGATAATTTCATTATTTTTCTTCTTCCCAATCACCATGTTTTAGGTTACTTCATCACTAAGAAACTAAATAAAAGAGTGTTAATTAATGACACATATTTCATATACATTGGTATTAATTAAAATTATATAATGACGCTCGATAGTATATTTATTCACCATATTCATATTATATTAAGGTATAATAGATATAAACTATTTCAATATTTTTCTTCTTCTCCATCACCAAATTTTAGGTTACTTCTTCATTAAGAAACTAAATAAAAGACTATTAATTAATGACACATATTTCATATACGTTGGTAACAATTGAAATTATATAATGAGGCCCGATAGTATATTTATTCACCATATTCATATTTTATTATGGTATAATAGATGTTAACAATTTTAATATTTTTCTTCTTCTGCATCACCAAATTTTAGGTTACTTCATCACTAAGAAACTAAGTTAAAAGACTATTAATCAATGACACATATTTCATATACATTAGTAATAATTCTAAATATATAACGAGGCCCGTTAGTAGATTTATTCACCATATTAATATTGTATTATGTTATAATAGATGTAAACAATTTCAATATTTTTCTTCTTCTCCATCACCAAATTTTAGATTATTTTATCACTAAGAAACTAAGTTAAAACACTATTAATTAATGACACATATTTCATATATATTGGTAATAATTAAAATTAAAAAACAACGCTCGATAGTATATTTAATTACCAAATTCATATTATTTTATGGTATAATAGATGTAAACAACTTCAATATTTTTCTTCTTCTCCATCATCAAATTCTAGGTTACTTCATCACTAAGAAACTTAGTTAAAAAACTATTAATTAATGACACATATTTCATATACATTGGTAATAATTAAAATTATATAAAGACGCTCGATAGTATATTTGTTCACCATATTCATATAGTATCATGGTATAATAGATGTAAACACATTCAATATTTTTCTTCTTCTCCATCACCAAATTTTATGTTATTTCACTAAGAAACTAAGTTAAGAGATTATTAATTAATGTCACATATGTCATATACATTGGTAATAATTAAATTATATAAAGGCGCTCGGTAGTATATTTGTTCACCATCTTTATATATTATTATGGTATAATAGATGTAAACAAATTCTTTATTTTTCTTCTTCTCCATCACCAAATTTTTGCTTACTTCCGCACTAAGTAACTAAATTAAAAGACTATTAATTAGTGACACATATTTCATATAGATTAGTAATAATTCAAAATATATAATGAGGCCCGATAGTATATTTATTCACCATATTCATATTTTATTATGGTATAATAGATATAAACAATTTCAATATTTTTCTTCTTCTCCATCACCAAATTTTAGGTTACTTCATCACTAAGAAACTAAGTTAAAAGACTATTAATTAATGACAGATATTTCATTTACATTGGTAATAATTAAAATTATATAACGATGTTGGATATTATATTTATTCCCCATATTCACATTGTATTATAGAATAATAGACATAAATAATTTCATTATTTTTCTTCTTCTCCATCACCAAATTTTAGGTTACTTCATCACTAAGAAACTAAATAAAAGACTGTTAATTAATGACACATATTTCATATACATTGGTATTAATTAAACTTATATAATGACGCTCGATAGTTTATTTATTTATCATCTTCATATTATATTGAGGTATAATAGATATAAACAATTTCAATATTTTTCTTCTTCTCCATCACCAAATTTTAGGTTATTTCATCACTAAGACACTATGTTAAAAGAATATTAATTAATAACACATATTTCATATACATTCTTAATAATTCAAATTATATATTTAAGTTTAATGGTATATTTATTCACCATATCGATATTCTATTATGGTATAATAGATATAAACAATTTCAATATTTTTCTTCTTCTCCATCACCAAATTTTAGGTTACTTCTTCACGAAGAAACAAAATAAAAGACTATTAATTAATGACACATATTTCATATACATTGGTAATAATTAAAATTATATAACGACGGTCAATAGTATATTTATTTACCATATTCACATTGTATTATAGTATAATAGATGTAAACAATTTCAATATTTTTCTTCTTCTCCATCGCCAAATTTTAGGTTACTTCTTCATTAAAAAACAAAATAAAAGACTATTAATTAATGACACATACTTCATATACATTGGTAATAATTAAAATTACATAACAATGCTCGATAGTATATTTATTTACCATATTCACATTATATTACGGTATAATAGATGTAAACAATTTCAATATTTTTCTTCTTCTCCATCACCAAATTTTAGGTTACTTCATCACTTAGAAACTAAGCTAAAAGACTATTAATTAATGACATATATTTCATATACATTAATAATAATTAAAATTATATAAAGACATTTGGTAGTATATTTGTTCACCATATTAATATAGTATTATGGTATAATAGATGTAAACAAATTCAATATTTTTCTTCTTTTCCATCACCAAATTTTAGGTTACTTCTGCACAAATAACTAAATTAAAAAACTATTAATTAATGACACATATTTCAATACTTTAGTAAAAATTCAAAATATAATATGAGGCCCGATAGTATATTTATTAACGATATTCATATTGTATTATGGTATAATAGATATGAATAATTTCAATATTTTTCTTCTTCTCCGTCACCAAACTTTAGGTTACTTCATCACTAAGAAACTAAGTTAAAAGACTATTAATTAATGACACATATTTCGTATACATTGGTAATTATTAAAATTATATAACTACGCTCGATATTATATTTATTCCCCATATTCACATTGTACTATGGTATAATAGACATAGATAATTTCATTATTTTTCTTCTTCCCAATCACCATGTTTTAGGTTACTTCATCACTAAGAAACTAAATAAAAGAGTGTTAATTAATGACACATATTTCATATACATTGGTATTAATTAAAATTATATAATGACGCTCGATAGTATATTTATTCACCATATTCATATTATATTAAGGTATAATAGATATAAACTATTTCAATATTTTTCTTCTTCTCCATCACCAAATTTTAGGTTACTTCTTCATTAAGAAACTAAATAAAAGACTATTAATTAATGACACATATTTCATATACGTTGGTAACAATTGAAATTATATAATGAGGCCCGATAGTATATTTATTCACCATATTCATATTTTATTATGGTATAATAGATGTTAACAATTTTAATATTTTTCTTCTTCTGCATCACCAAATTTTAGGTTACTTCATCACTAAGAAACTAAGTTAAAAGACTATTAATCAATGACACATATTTCATATACATTAGTAATAATTCTAAATATATAACGAGGCCCGTTAGTAGATTTATTCACCATATTAATATTGTATTATGTTATAATAGATGTAAACAATTTCAATATTTTTCTTCTTCTCCATCACCAAATTTTAGATTATTTTATCACTAAGAAACTAAGTTAAAAGACTATTAATTAATGACACATATTTCATATACATTGGTAATAATTAAAATTAAAAAACAACGCTCGATAGTATATTTAATTACCAAATTCATATTATTTTATGGTATAATAGATGTAAACAACTTCAATATTTTTCTTCTTCTCCATCATCAAATTCTAGGTTACTTCATCACTAAGAAACTTAGTTAAAAAACTATTAATTAATGACACATATTTCATATACATTGGTAATAATTAAAATTATATAAAGACGCTCGATAGTATATTTGTTCACCATATTCATATAGTATCATGGTATAATAGATGTAAACACATTCAATATTTTTCTTCTTCTCCATCACCAAATTTTATGTTATTTCACTAAGAAACTAAGTTAAGAGATTATTAATTAATGTCACATATGTCATATACATTGGTAATAATTAAATTATATAAAGGCGCTCGGTAGTATATTTGTTCACCATCTTTATATATTATTATGGTATAATAGATGTAAACAAATTCTTTATTTTTCTTCTTCTCCATCACCAAATTTTTGCTTACTTCCGCACTAAGTAACTAAATTAAAAGACTATTAATTAGTGACACATATTTCATATAGATTAGTAATAATTCAAAATATATAATGAGGCCCGATAGTATATTTATTCACCATATTCATATTTTATTATGGTATAATAGATATAAACAATTTCAATATTTTTCTTCTTCTCCATCACCAAATTTTAGGTTACTTCATCACTAAGAAACTAAGTTAAAAGACTATTAATTAATGACAGATATTTCATTTACATTGGTAATAATTAAAATTATATAACGATGTTGGATATTATATTTATTCCCCATATTCACATTGTATTATAGAATAATAGACATAAATAATTTCATTATTTTTCTTCTTCTCCATCACCAAATTTTAGGTTACTTCATCACTAAGAAACTAAATAAAAGACTGTTAATTAATGACACATATTTCATATACATTGGTATTAATTAAACTTATATAATGACGCTCGATAGTTTATTTATTTATCATCTTCATATTATATTGAGGTATAATAGATATAAACAATTTCAATATTTTTCTTCTTCTCCATCACCAAATTTTAGGTTATTTCATCACTAAGACACTATGTTAAAAGAATATTAATTAATAACACATATTTCATATACATTCTTAATAATTCAAATTATATATTTAAGTTTAATGGTATATTTATTCACCATATCGATATTCTATTATGGTATAATAGATATAAACAATTTCAATATTTTTCTTCTTCTCCATCACCAAATTTTAGGTTACTTCTTCACGAAGAAACAAAATAAAAGACTATTAATTAATGACACATATTTCATATACATTGGTAATAATTAAAATTATATAACGACGGTCAATAGTATATTTATTTACCATATTCACATTGTATTATAGTATAATAGATGTAAACAATTTCAATATTTTTCTTCTTCTCCATCGCCAAATTTTAGGTTACTTCTTCATTAAAAAACAAAATAAAAGACTATTAATTAATGACACATACTTCATATACATTGGTAATAATTAAAATTACATAACAATGCTCGATAGTATATTTATTTACCATATTCACATTATATTACGGTATAATAGATGTAAACAATTTCAATATTTTTCTTCTTCTCCATCACCAAATTTTAGGTTACTTCATCACTTAGAAACTAAGCTAAAAGACTATTAATTAATGACATATATTTCATATACATTAATAATAATTAAAATTATATAAAGACATTTGGTAGTATATTTGTTCACCATATTAATATAGTATTATGGTATAATAGATGTAAACAAATTCAATATTTTTCTTCTTTTCCATCACCAAATTTTAGGTTACTTCTGCACAAATAACTAAATTAAAAAACTATTAATTAATGACACATATTTCATATACTTTAGTAATAATTCAAAATATAATATGAGGCCCGATAGTATATTTATTAACGATATTCATATTGTATTATGGTATAATAGATATGAATAATTTCAATATTTTTCTTCTTCTCCGTCACCAAACTTTAGATTACTTCATCACTAAGAAACTAAGTTAAAAGACTATTAATTAATGACACATATTTCGTATACATTGGTAATTATTAAAATTATATAACTACACTCGATATTATATTTATTCCCCATATTCACATTGTACTATGGTATAATAGACATAGATAATTTCATTATTTTTCTTCTTCCCAATCACCATGTTTTAGGTTACTTCATCACTAAGAAACTAAATAAAAGAGTGTTAATTAATGACACATATTTCATATACATTGGTATTAATTAAAATTATATAATGACGCTCGATAGTATATTTATTCACCATATTCATATTATATTAAGGTATAATAGATATAAACTATTTCAATATTTTTCTTCTTCTCCATCACCAAATTTTAGGTTACTTCTTCATTAAGAAACTAAATAAAAGACTATTAATTAATGACACATATTTCATATACGTTGGTAACAATTGAAATTATATAATGAGGCCCGATAGTATATTTATTCACCATATTCATATTTTATTATGGTATAATAGATGTTAACAATTTTAATATTTTTCTTCTTCTGCATCACCAAATTTTAGGTTACTTCATCACTAAGAAACTAAGTTAAAAGACTATTAATCAATGACACATATTTCATATACATTAGTAATAATTCTAAATATATAACGAGGCCCGTTAGTAGATTTATTCACCATATTAATATTGTATTATGTTATAATAGATGTAAACAATTTCAATATTTTTCTTCTTCTCCATCACCAAATTTTAGATTATTTTATCACTAAGAAACTAAGTTAAAAGACTATTAATTAATGGCACATATTTCATATACATTGGTAATAATTAAAATTAAAAAATAACGCTCGATAGTATATTTAATTACCAAATTCATATTATTTTATGGTATAATAGATGTAAACAACTTCAATATTTTTCTTCTTCTCCATCACCAAATTCTAGGTTACTTCATCACTAAGAAACTTAGTTAAAAAACTATTAATTAATGACACATATTTCATATACATTGGTAATAATTAAAATTATATAAAGACGCTCGATTGTATATTTGTTCACCATATTCATATAGTATCATGGTATAATAGATGTAAACACATTCAATATTTTTCTTCTTCTCCATCACCAAATTTTATGTTATTTCACTAAGAAACTAAGTTAAGAGATTATTAATTAATGTCACATATGTCATATACATTGGTAATAATAAAATTATATAAAGGCGCTCGGTAGTATATTTGTTCACCATCTTTATATATTATTATGGTATAATAGATGTAAACAAATTCTTTATTTTTCTTCTTCTCTATCACCAAATTTTTGGTTACTTCTGCACTAAGTAACTAAATTAAAAGACTATTAATTAGTGACACATATTTCATATAGATTAGTAATAATTCAAAATATATAATGAGGCCCGATAGTATATTTATTCACCATATTCATATTTTATTATGGTATAATAGATATAAACAATTTCAATATTTTTCTTCTTCTCCATCACCAAATTTTAGTTTACTTCATCACTAAGAAACTAAGTTAAAAGACTATTAATTAATGACAGATATTTCATATACATTGGTAATAATTAAAATTATATAACAATGCTGGATATTATATTTATTCCCCATATTCACATTGTATTATAGAATAATAGACATAAATAATTTCATTATTTTTCTTCTTCTCCATCACCAAATTTTAGGTTACTTTATTACTAAGAAACTAAATAAAAGACTGTTAATTAATGACACATATTACATATACATTGGTATTAATTAAAATTATATAATGACGCTCGATAGTATATTTATTTATCATATTCATATTATATTAAGGTATAATAGATATAAACAATTTCAATATTTTTCTTCTTCTCCATCACCAAATTTTAGGTTATTTCATCACTAAGACACTATGTTAAAAGAATATTAATTAATAACACATATTTCATATACATTCTTAATAATTCAAATTATATATTTAAGTTTAATAGTTTATTTATTCACCATATCGATATTCTATTATGGTATAATAGATATAAACAATTTCAATAATTTTTTGTTCTTCTCCATCACCAAATTTTAAGTTACTTCTTCACGAAGAAACAAAATAAAAGACTATTAATTAATGACACATATTTCATATACATTGGTAATAATTAAAATTATATAACGACGGTCAATAGTATATTTATTTACCATATTCACATTGTATTATAGTATAATAGATGTAAACAATTTCAATATTTTTCTTCTTCTCCATCGCCAAATTTTAGGTTACTTCTTCATTAAAAAACAAAATAAAAGACTATTAATTAATGACACATACTTCATTTACATTGGTAATAATTAAAATTACATAACAATGCTCGATAGTATATTTATTTACCATATTCACATTATATTACGGTATAATAGATGTAAACAATTTCAATATTTTTCTTCTTCTCCATCACCAAATTTTAGGTTACTTCATCACTTAGAAACTAAGCTAAAAGACTATTAATTAATGACATATATTTCATATACATTGATAATAATTAAAATTATATAAAGACACTTGGTAGTATATTTGTTCACCATATTAATATAGTATTATGGTATAATAGATGTAAACAAATTCAATATTTTTCTTCTTTTCCATCACCAAATTTTAGGTTACTTCTGCACTAAGTAACTAAATTAAAAGACTATTAATTAATGACACATATTTCATATACTTTAGTAATAATTCAAAATATAATATGAGGCCCGATAGTTTATTTATTCACGATATTCATATTGTATTATGGTATAATAGATATAAATAATTTCAATATTTTTCTTCTTCTCCGTCACCAAATTTTAGGTTACTTCATCACTAAGAAACTAAGTTAAAAGAATATTAATTAATGACACATATTTCATATACATTGGTAATTATTAAAATTATATAACTACGCTCGATATTATATTTATTCCCCATATTCACATTGTACTATGGTATAATAGACATAGATAATTTCATTATTTTTCTTCTTCCCAATCACCATGTTTTAGGTTACTTCATCACTAAGAAACTAAATAAAAGAGTGTTAATTAATGATACATATTTCATATACATTGGTATTATTTAAAATTATATGATGACGCTCGATAGTATATTTATTCACCATATTCATATTATATTAAGGTATAATAGATATAAACTATTTCAATATTTTTCTTCTTCTCCATCACCAAATTTTAGGTTACTTCTTCATTAAGAAATTAAATAAAAGACTATTAATTAATGACACATATTTCATATACGTTGGTAACAATTGAAATTATATAATGAGGCCCGATAGTATATTTATTCACCATATTCATATTGTATTATGGTATAATAGATGTTAACAATTTTAATATTTTTCTTCTTCTGCATCACCAAATTTTAGGTTACTTCATCACTAAGAAACTAAGTTAAAAGACTATTAATCAATGACACATATTTCATATACATTAGTAATAATTCTAAATATATAACGACACCGATAGTAGATTTAGTCCCCATATTAATATTGTATTATGTTATAATAGATGTAAACAATTTCAATATTTTTCTTCTTCTCCATCACCAAATTTTAGATTATTTTATCACTAAGAAACTAAGTTAAAAGACTATTAATTAATGACACATATTTCATATACATTGGTAATAATTAAAATTAAAAAATAACGCTCGATAGTATATTTAATTACCAAATTCATATTATTTTATGGTATAATAGATGTAAACAACTTCAATATTTTTCTTCTTCTCCATCATCAAATTCTAGGTTACTTCATCACTAAGAAACTTAGTTAAAAAACTATTAATTAATGACACATATTTCATATACATTGGTAATAATTATAATTATATAAAGACGCTCGATAGTATATTTGTTCACCATATTCATATAGTATCATGGTATAATAGATGTAAACACATTCAATATTTTTCTTCTTCTCCATCACCAAATTTTATGTTATTTCACTAAGAAACTAAGTTAAGAGATTATTAATTAATGTCACATATGTCATATACATTGGTAATAATTAAATTATATAAAGGCGCTCGGTAGTATATTTGTTCACCATCTTTATATATTATTATGGTATAATAGATGTAAACAAATTCTTTATTTTTCTTCTTCTCCATCACCAAATTTTTGCTTACTTCCGCACTAAGTAACTAAATTAAAAGACTATTAATTAGTGACACATATTTCATATAGATTAGTAATAATTCAAAATATATAATGAGGCCCGATAGTATATTTATTCACCATATTCATATTTTATTATGGTATAATAGATATAAACAATTTCAATATTTTTCTTCTTCTCCATCACCAAATTTTAGGTTACTTCATCACTAAGAAACTAAGTTAAAAGACTATTAATTAATGACAGATATTTCATTTGCATTGGTAATAATTAAAATTATATAACGATGTTGGATATTATATTTATTCCCCATATTCACATTGTATTATAGAATAATAGACATAAATAATTTCATTATTTTTCTTCTTCTCCATCACCAAATTTTAGGTTACTTCATCACTAAGAAACTAAATAAAAGATTGTTAATTAATGACACATATTTCATATACATTGGTATTAATTAAAATTATATAATGACGCTCGATAGTATATTTATTTATCATATTCATATTATATTAAGGTATAATAGATATAAACAATTTCAATATTTTTCTTCTTCTCCATCACCAAATTTTTGGTTACTTCTTCACGAAGAAACCAAATAAAAGACTATTAATTAATGACACATATATCATATACATTGGTAATAATTAAAATTATATAACGACGGTCAATAGTATATTTATTTACCATATTCACATTGTATTATAGTATAATAGATGTAAACAATTTCAATATTTTACTTCTTCTCCATCGCCAAATTTTAGGTTACTTCTTCATTAAAAAACAAAATAAAAGACTATTAATTAATGACACATACTTCATATACATTGGTAATAATTAAAATTACATAACAATGCTCGATAGTATATATATTTACCATATTCAGATTATATTACGGTATAATAGATGTAAACAATTTCAATATTTTTCTTCTTCTCCATCACCAAATTAAGGTTACTTCATCACTTAGAAACTAAGCTAAAAGACTATTAATTAATGACATATATTTCATATACATTGATAATAATTAAAATTATATAAAGACACTTGGTAGTATATTTGTTCACCATATTAATATAGTATGATGATATAATAGATGTAAACAAATTCAATATTTTTCTTCTTTTCCATCACCAAATTTTAGGTTACTTCTGCCCTAAGTAACTAAATTAAAAGACTATTAATTAATGACACATATTTCATATACTTTAGTAATAATTCAAAATATAATATGAGGCCTGATAGTATATTTATTCATGATATTCATATTGTATTATGGTATAATAGATATAAATAATTTCAATATTTTTCTTCTTCTCCATCACCAAATTTTAGGTTACTTCATCACTAAGAAACTAAGTTAAAAGACTATTAATTAATGACACATATTTCATATACATTTGTAGTTATTAAAATTATATAACTATGCTCGATATTATATTTATTCCCCATATTCACATTGTACTATGGTATAATAGACATAGATAATTTCATTATTTTTCTTCTTCCCAATCACCATGTTTTAGGTTACTTCATCACTAAGAAACTAAATAAAAGAGTGTTAATTAATGACACATATTTCATAAACATTGGTATTAATTAAAATTATATAATGACGCTCGATAGTATATTTATTCACCATATTCATATTATATTAAGGTATAATAGATATGAACTATTTCAATATTTTTCTTCTTCTCCATCACCAAATTTTAGGTTACTTCTTCATTAAGAAACTTAATAAAAGACTATTAATTAATGACACATATTTCATATACGTTGGTAACAATTGAAATTATATAATGAGGCCCAATAGTATATTTATTCACCATATTCATATTGTATTATGGTATAATAGATGTTAACAATTTTAATATTTTTCTTCTTCTGCATCACCAAATTTTAGGTTACTTCATCACTAAGAAACTAAGTTAAAAGACTATTAATCAATGACACATATTTCATATACATTAGTAATAATTCTAAATATATAACGAGGCCCGTTAGTAGATTTATTCACCATATTAATATTGTATTATGTTATAATAGATGTAAACAATTTCAATATTTTTCTTCTTCTCCATCACCAAATTTTAGATTATTTTATCACTAAGAAACTAAGTTAAAAGACTATTAATTAATGACACATATTTCATATACATTGGTAATAATTAAAATTAAAAAACAACGCTCGATAGTATATTTAATTACCAAATTCATATTATTTTATGCTATAATAGAGGTAAACAACTTCCATATATTTCTTCTTCTCCATCACCAAATTCTAGGTTACTTCATCACTAAGAAACTTAGTTAAAAAACTATTAATTAATGACACATATTTCATATATATTGGTAATAATTAAAATTATATAAAGACGCTCGATAGGATATTTGTTCACCATATTCGTATAGTATCATGGTATAATAGATGTAAACACATTCAATATTTTTCTTCTTCTCCATCACCAAATTTTATGTTATTTCACTAAGAAACTAAGTTAAGAGATTATTAATTAATGTCACATATGTCATATACATTGGTTATAATTAAATTATATAAAGGCGCTCGGTAGTATATTTGTTCACCATCATTATATATTATTATGGTATAATAGATGTAAACAAATTCTTTATTTTTCTTCTTCTCCATCACCAAATTTTTGGTTACTTCTGCACTAAGTAACTAAATTAAAAGACTATTAATTAGTGACACATATTTCATATAGATTAGTAATAATTCAAAATATATAATGAGGCCCGATAGTATATTTATTCATCATATTCATATTTTACTATGGTATAATAGATATAAACAATTTCAATATTTTTCTTCTTCTCCATCACCAAATTTTAGGTTACTTCATCACTAAGAAACTAAGTTAAAAGACTATTAATTAATGACAGATATTTCATATACATTGGTAATAATTAAAATTATATAACGATGTTTGATATTATATTTATTCCCCATATTCACATTGTATTATAGAATAATAGACATAAATAATTTCATTATTTTTCTTCTTCTCCATCACCAAATTTTAGGTTACTTCATCACTAAGAAACTAAATAAAAGACTGTTAATTAATGTCACATATTTCATATACATTAGTATTAATTAAAATTATATAATGACGCTCGATAGTATATTTATTTATCATTATCATATTATTTTAAGGTATAATAGATATAAACAATTTCAATATTTTTCTTCTTCTCCATCACCAAATTTTAGGTTATTTCATCACTAAGACACTATGTTAAAAGAATATTAATTAATAACACATATTTCATATACATTCTTAATAATTCAAATTATATATTTAAGTTTAATAGTATATTTATTCACCATATCGATATTCTATTATGGTATAATAGATATAAACAATTTCAATATTTTTCTTCTTCTCCATCACCAAATTTTAAGTTACTTCTTCACGAAGAAACAAAATAAAAGACTATTAATTAATGACACATATTTCATATACTTTAGTAATAATTCAAAATATAATATGAGGCCCGATAGTATATTTATTCACGATATTCATATTGTATTATGGTATAATAGATATAAATAATTTCAATATTTTTCTTCTTCTCCATCACCAAATTTTAGGTTACTTCATCACTAAGAAACTAAGTTAAAAGACTATTAATTAATGACACATATTTCATATACATTGGTAATTATTAAAATTATATAACTATGCTCGATATTATATTTATTCCCCATATTCACATTGTACTATGGTATAATAGACATAGATAATTTCATTTTTTTTCTTCTTCCCAATCACCATGTTTTAGGTTACTTCATCACTAAGAAACTAAATAAAAGAGTGTTAATTAATGACACATATTTCATAAACATTGGTATTAATTAAAATTATATAATGACGCTCGATAGTATATTTATTCACCATATTCATATTATATTAAGGTATAATAGATATGAACTATTTCAATATTTTTCTTCTTCTCCATCACCAAATTTTAGGTTACTTCTTCATTAAGAAACTTAATAAAAGACTATTAATTAATGACACATATTTCATATACGTTGGTAACAATTGAAATTATATAATGAGGCCCAATAGTATATTTATTCACCATATTCATATTGTATTATGGTATAATAGATGTTAACAATTTTAATATTTTTCTTCTTCTGCATCACCAAATTTTAGGTTACTTCATCACTAAGAAACTAAGTTAAAAGACTATTAATCAATGACACATATTTCATATACATTAGTAATAATTCTAAATATATAACGAGGCCCGTTAGTAGATTTATTCACCATATTAATATTGTATTATGTTATAATAGATGTAAACAATTTCAATATTTTTCTTCTTCTCCATCACCAAATTTTAGATTATTTTATCACTAAGAAACTAAGTTAAAAGACTATTAATTAATGACACATATTTCATATACATTGGTAATAATTAAAATTAAAAAACAACGCTCGATAGTATATTTAATTACCAAATTCATATTATTTTATGCTATAATAGAGGTAAACAACTTCCATATATTTCTTCTTCTCCATCACCAAATTCTAGGTTACTTCATCACTAAGAAACTTAGTTAAAAAACTATTAATTAATGACACATATTTCATATACATTGGTAATAATTAAAATTATATAAAGACGCTCGATAGTATATTTGTTCACCATATTCATATAGTATCATGGTATAATAGATGTAAACACATTCAATATTTTTCTTCTTCTCCATCACCAAATTTTATGTTATTTCACTAAGAAACTAAGTTAAGAGATTATTAATTAATGTCACATATGTCATATACATTGGTTATAATTAAATTATATAAAGGCGCTCGGTAGTATATTTGTTCACCATCATTATATATTATTATGGTATAATAGATGTAAACAAATTCTTTATTTTTCTTCTTCTCCATCACCAAATTTTTGGTTACTTCTGCACTAAGTAACTAAATTAAAAGACTATTAATTAGTGACACATATTTCATATAGATTAGTAATAATTCAAAATATATAATGAGGCCCGATAGTATATTTATTCACCATATTCATATTTTATAATGGTATAATAGATATAAACAATTTCAATATTTTTCTTCTTCTCCATCACCAAATTTTAGTTTACTTCATCACTAAGAAACTAAGTTAAAAGACTATTAATTAATGACAGACATTTCATATACATTGGTAATAATTAAAATTATATAAAGATGTTGGATATTATATTTATTCCCCATATTCACATTGTATTATAGAATAATAGACATAAATAATTTCATTATTTTTCTTCTTCTCCATCACCAAATATTAGGTTACTTCATCACTAAGAAACTAAATAAAAGACTGTTAATTAATGTCACATATTTCATATACATTGGTATTAATTAAAATTATATAATGACGCTCGATAGTATATTTATTTATCATATTCATATTATATTAAGGTATAATAGATATAAACAATTTCAATATTTTTCTTCTTCTCCATCACCAAATTTTAGGTTATTTCATCACTAAGACACTATGTTAAAAGAATATTAATTAATAACACATATTTCATATACATTCTTAATAATTCAAATTATATATTTAAGTTTAATAGTATATTTATTCACCATATCGATATTCTATTATGGTATAATAGATATAAACAATTTCAATATTTTTCTTCTTCTCCATCACCAAATTTTAAGTTACTTCTTCACGAAGAAACAAAATAAAAGACTATTAATTAATGACACATATTTCATATACATTGGTAATAATTAAAATTATATAACGACGGTCAATAGTATATTTATTTACCATATTCACATTGTATTATAGTATAATAGATGTAAACAATTTCAATATTTTTCTTCTTCTCCATCGCCAAATTTTAGGTTACTTCTTCATTAAAAAACAAAATAAAAGACTATTAATTAATGACACATACTTCATATACATTGGTAATAATTAAAATTACATAACAATGCTCGATAGTATATTTATTTACCATATTCACATTATATTACGGTATAATAGATGTAAACAATTTCAATATTTTTCTTCTTCTCCATCACCAAATTTTAGGTTACTTCATCACTTAGAAACTAAGCTAAAAGACTATTAATTAATGACATATATTTCATATACATTGATAATAATTAAAATTATATAAAGACACTTGGTAGTATATTTGATCACCATATTAATATAGTATTATGGTATAATAGATGTAAACAAATTCAATATTTTTCTTCTTTTCCATCACCAAATTTTAGGTTACTTCTGCCCTAAGTAACTAAATTAAAAGACTATTAATTAATGACACATATTTCATATACTTTAGTAATAATTCAAAATATAATATGAGGCCCGATAGTATATTTATTCACGATATTCATATTGTATTATGATATAATAGATATAAATAATTTCAATATTTTTCTTCTTCTCCATCACCAAATTTTAGGTTACTTCATCACTAAGAAACTAAGTTAAAAGACTATTAATTAATGACACATATTTCATATACATTGGTAATTATTAAAATTATATAACTACGCTCGATATTATATTTATTCCCCATATTCACATTGTACTATGGTATAATAGTCATAAATAATTTCATTATTTTTCTTCTTCCCAATCACCATGTTTTAGGTTACTTCATCACTAAGAAACTAAATAAAAGAGTGTTAATTAATGACACATATTTCATATACATTGGTATTGTACCCCAAAATTTGCCCTCCCATTTACTTCAAGATTTGTCAAGATCAAGCTTCAAAATCTCCCAAGGGTTGCACAGTCCAATGGCCTCCTAACAGTCAAAAATTAGGGTTTTGGTTCTGGCAAAGAAATTGAAGTTTCCAAGGGTCCAAACAAGTCCCACATGCCTACATACATTGTCAAGCATCCACATGCCAAGTTTCAAGACTCACAGCATCAAATTGCACAGTCAAAAACCCTAATTGCTTCACAGTCAACTGCAGGGGCAAAATGGTCATTTGACAGTCAAAAGTCAAAAATTTTGGTCAACATCTTATTTTGAAGCCACAAACATCATTTGATCAATTCTTGATCATGATTCTCAAGGCATGGCTCAAAAAGTCTTAAGATGCAAAAGTTTCTATTTTTGGACAGTTGGAAAAGTCAACTGCAAATTGACCAGGGCATAACTTCCACATGGTTTATCAGAAAAATCCCATCCAAATCTCATTTTGAATAGAATGACATTTCCTACAACTCATCTTCACACTTCAAGTCCAAGAAATGCTCTCACAAAAAGTTATCAATCTCAACATTATAGGTCATTTTCAAAAGTCAACAAAAAGGCACTTTAAGTCAAAGACCATAACTTGAGATTGGTAAATCAAAATGACATGGGACCAAAGGCATTTGTTATAGGACTTCAAGACCTTTCCAAAATGTCCAATAACATGATCAAATCTTAAAAATTGAGCAAGATATGCCTTGTGGAAGTTGGGAAATTTTTGGGAATTTTGAAAAGTCAACTTTGCTTCAAATGCCTTAAAATTGCTAATGGGCCTCAATTTCTTCCATGAATCATCACCCAAAGGCCATGCACGACTCATTGACTTTAAAGGGAGTTATTTTCTTGTTTTTAATTAATTAATTGAATTTTTAAGCTTATTAATTCATTTAATTGAAATTAAATATGAAAAAATATCAAATGCCACCTTTCAAATCTTTTTATGCAGCATATTCACTCTTTATGAGCTCAAGATTTCGTGCACATTCTAAAAGGAAAGATTCAATATGATTGGAAAGGATTGGCATAAGAAAGGATTGAAAAAGATTGAAAAAGATCATGAAAATCAAATATTCAAAATCATCAATGCAAAGGCTTTGGGCTTGATTTTTCTGACCTAGTTCATTCACATACATAAGCATAAGTGAAACCTAATGCCAAGAACACAGAAGCTGCGCCAAAACACAAGAACAACTTTGCACTTTTTTCCTAAAAATCTCAAAACTGAAAACCTAGCTAGGGCATAATTCAAGACTACAAAACCATTCCACTACACTCCTGACACTACCAGGAAGCTATTCCAATCGAAACCAACCCTCCATACTCAAGGAATTGGTAAAACAGAATCAAACTTTTCTTGAAATTTTCCTTAATCGTGTTTTGATCTCTAGGCATTATCCATGCATTTTTATTGTTGATTTGCACTAACATGAGTGTTCTGAAGCTAATGGCATGATTTGATTGAAGCCCTGTACAAAAAGTTACCATGGAAGCGTACTAGGGTTTCAGAAGTTTGAATTTAGGGCTTTACACGTCTGGAAAAATCAGGCCATGAAACCAGTACCATTGGAATCGTGACATCCAAACGATTTGAAATCACATATCGTGCCCAATTTCTATTACTCTATGTGCTAATCGCTATTATTTGGCATTTGTTTTTGTGGGGGTTTAAAACCCCCGCTAACTGATTATGTTACAGGTAAAACGATGAAGATGATGCTTGCGTGTCTGGACAGGACTGAGCAATTTGAATGTTCGCGCGTGATTTTTGTTTTTATACCAATAGCGTTTGTTTCCACATATATTGATCACGTCCCATATTAATATCAAATACGCGCGTTGGCTCAGTTGGTCGTTGCGTTGGCATGCAGGTATTGGGACCTGGGTTCGATTCCCATGTCCCCCACTATTTCCATAATGTTTTCATTAATGTGCTTCTATGCAGCGCCCATCATGCAGCACACCATATGTCCTAGTGCTGAGACTTGCCAAGTGTCTCTAAGGCTCCATCCAATGGCCAGGACATGCAACCTACCATACACGTTCAGTCAACCACAAGCATGGGAACATGGAAAGTCAAAAAAGGCCTCATTCTGTTGGGCCAAATTGCTCTTGCATACACCTCCATAATTGGGCCAGAAACCCCCTTTGTTTGTATTCTTCTTCCTAATTTTCTCCTTTCTTTTTAATTTGTTTTAACTATTTTAGTAAATTCACAAAAAATAATTTTTACAATATAAAAATCAGAAATCAAAAAGATTGTAATATATTTAATTATTATTATTTCACCATTAATATTTTGTAAATAAATTTAATAATCAACTTAGTAAAATTAGGTTAAAATTTTAATGTTTTTCTTAAATAAACTAAATTATGTAGAAATTAGGTTTTTAGTTTTTTCTTGTTCCTAATAAAATAATTTTCTTATTACCATTATTATTAATTATTAATTATTTTGTAAAAAACTCATGTAATTAAATAATTAGTATAAATTAGGTCAAAACTTAAATATTTTTCTTTAACAATTAAAAATAATTTAGAACTAGGTTTTAATTTAACTTCTAATTTAATTAATTTCCTTTATTTCATAAATACCAAAAAACATCAAAAAATAACTTCTTTTCTTATTAAATAATTAATTGCCTCTTAATTTCGATTTAATTTCTTTAAAGGGTCCAACGCCCTCGCATATTCGATTCTAATTTATTTTCGCGCGTTTATTCTTATGTTTCTTTTAAATATTATGTAATTTCCCCAAAGCCTTGTAATAGTAATTAGGACCTTTATTTTCCGCATTTTTATTCAAATCGGGTCTTTGTTAATTTGGCGATGTATAGACCTGCGCCTTGTAATAGCGTAGGACCTTTATTTTCTGCACTTTAATTTCCGCACCTCTTAACTGCCAATCACATGAAAGAATGAATGGCCCAAATAAAATCAAAGCGTAGCTCACCCAATGCATGATCAAGATAAAACATAATTGAAAATGACACACAATTCACACACCACTTTTAGGGTACGCCTCACTGTTGCCTTGCCCCTCGAAACGTGTTCGTCGAGTATAGGACGTTTTAGTAAGTCCTCATGTCCATGAACATGGCATGGGGGTAGCTTCTAAGGTGTCCTACTATTACTCTAGTGACCACACTGTTCCTAACCTTCGAATTGACCCGAACACCTCCAACGGTGGTGCTACCTACCTCTCAATGGTGGGATGGAACTACCTTAAGGACATTTACACAGCCTAATTCCTTAGGGTAGGTAGATGACTCGTAGATACTTGCTCTATTCAAAAACAAACAAAACTCTTTTCACACCGACACTTTTCAAAAAGCTTTCAAAACAATTTTTCAAACACTCTTGAGGACTGATACAAGAGTCGAACTGAAATTTTAAACGAAACTTTTTCAAACCCACTCACACTTGAAAAGCAAACAAACATTTTGAAAACACAAATGAGAAAGTATATAAGAGCCCATGGATAACCATGGATAGAAAGGGTGCTAACACCTTCCCTTTCTATAAATCTACCTCCCGAACCGAGAAACAAATCTCATAAAGGAATTTTTCTATGCTTTTGTCCTTTCCATGTTGGAGAAAATAAAAGATGGTGGCGACTCTTGCTTCCGCGACATTTCGCGAACCAGCGTTAAACAGTCAGTTCCAGATCCACCGATCACAGAACTGGCGACTCTGCTGGGGATTTCTTATAAAGTGAGGTGTACCTTAGGATAGTTCATAATTGTGTTTTTAATTGCTTTGACTTGTTTGCTTTACTATTGTGGGACTGTCTTGGGAGTTCTATAGATCCTAACCCGGATCTGGGGATACCTTCTTAGAAGGTAGCAACAAGGCTGTGAGGGAATTGTGCGGGGTATACCGACATGGTTGAAGCAGTCTGCTACATTGATGTGGCACTTTGGTGTGTACCGGTAACCCTTGAGTTCAGTCAAGGAGAGTACGGGGCCTCCGCGTGGTGTCGTGAAGCATCAACTGACCTTAGGAACCTTAATTGAACCATCTTGGCCTCTTTAGGGTAGTGAGATAACTGACTTTGGTGCAGTCCGAGGTTGGTTGATACTCGATACTACACTCAATTGAGGGTTGCTTTCCTGGAATATTTCGGTCGCCAGTTCAGTGGCTAAATCGAAACGATGAACAATGAAAGCAATCCAGTGATATTGGGACCCTTAGAACCCGGTTACTTCTGATATGACAGGTTGAGCCCACCAACTTCAAGAGGGTAATACCCAGACCCCATGTTGGCCTAAACTCTAAGGGCTTGTCTTGTGTGACTTGTTTGCCTTATTATGTTTTCCCTTATGAATATTTGTGGTGTGTTTAATCATAGCATCATAACATCATACAGCATCATATGCATTGGCTAACCATTTCAGGGGTTCGAATCTTCATCTTTGTTCTTGTTTTGTAGGACATGGAAACTGTTCGCAGAAAGACAATTCAGATCAGCCTTGTAAGGATCCCTCCTCAGCTTAAGGAGCTTATATCCAGGATTCCCGAGAGCTCTACATTCAGTGAGAGACATGGAAGACTCATCAGCTTGGTCAACACCAACATTGAGGAAGATATGATAAAGGTCCTCTTCCAGTTCTTTGACCCTCTACATCACTGTTTTACTTTCCTGGATTATCAACTGGTGCCTACATTGGAAGAGTTCTCCCAACTTCTAAAGATCCCTATCCTTAGTCAACTACCCTACAACGGTACGGAAAGGGAACCCAAGCTTGAAGAGATTGCTAAAGCCTTACACCTACAACCATCTGACCTCAAGGGACATTGGGAAGTCAGAAGTGGTATCAAAGGGTTCTTAGCCAGGTTTCTGTTTGAGAAGGCCCAAGAATGTTGGAACTCCCTTGACCTACAAGCTTTTGAAGAAGTTGTGGCCCTCCTTGTCTATGGTTTGGTGTTGTTCCCTAATCCAGATCAGCTTATAGATATCAGTGTTGTCTAGATCTTCATGTCCAGGAATCCTATACCTACGTTGCTTGGGGACATCCTTCACTCATGTTACACTCGAACCATGAGAAAAAGAGGTGTTCTTATGTGCTGTACTCCTCTCCTGGGAAGGTGGTTTATTTCGCACCTTCCACAATCAGTTTTGAAGAACGAGCGGGGTTTGAGATGGTCACAGCGATTGATGACTCTTACACATGCTGATATACATTGGTGCTCTCGGTCCAGAGAAGATGTCACTATCATTGATCGTTGCGGGGAGTACCCTAATGTTCCTTTACTTGGAATCAGAGGAGGTATTACTTACAACCCGTGCCTGGCTTGGAGACAGTTTGGTTATGCTCGGAGGGACGAACCTCATGACATGTTAATTCCTGACATAGTTTTTGACTTCGACAACGATGCACAAGGACTTTGCCAGAGATTTATCAGAGCTTGTAGGATGCCAAGTAGGATAGACAGCAAGACCCTAGGGCACAGGAATTCCATCCCGTTGGAGCCTTATCTCAAGTGGGTACGATCCCACTCCCAGAAGTTAGTAATGCCTTATCCTCATGTTCTCCCTGTGATCAAAGAGTCAGTCTTGGAGGGAGAGGTGTCCTACACCATTCAACATCCTGACATGCCCACATCCTGGGAAGAGATGCAGAAGAGCTGGATCCAGCTTAAGGAAGAACGGAATTCTCTTGAGACCAGTATACATGCTAGTGAAAAGAAGGTCTTGGAGCTCACCCGCCTACTGCACGAGGAGAGGAATCTCAACACCTACATTGCTCCAAAGAGGATGCGTAGTGTCTTTTGGGATTGATTTGCTTTTGTAATGTTTTTCCCATGAGGCCCTGGTGTACTGAACAATTATTTCCTTAATGATAACGTGTGTTCCTTTTTGTCTACAACAAATTTGAACTTTGGAACCCTTGAATGCATTGCATAAACACATATCATGCATCATGTGCATAGAAGGTACTCTCCTTTTCAGGTTGCTTACTGTTCTTCGCTGTTTATTTCAGCATCATGAACCCTGAATCATCTACCGAGCAGTCTATCAAGGCCCTTCAGGCTTAGAACGCACAATTTCAGGAGCTGATCATGGGTTTGGCTCAAGGTCAAGAGGAGCTGAAGGCTTTGCTGGTTAAGAAGAAGAAGAAGAAGAGAATTGTTCTATTCAACACGGGCCGAAGATTTGGTAACACACTGCAGAATGAGGAAGCTGGTTCTTCTGTAGGCAAAGGCAGTCCCCAGGGGGGAAGGGCTCCTAGTCCGGTGGTCTCTGACAACGAGACTGCTTTTAATGAGGAGCAGTATCCTCCAGCTGAAGACAGATACAAGCAGTTGGAAGACCGTCTGAATGCCATGGAAATTCAACAAGTGCCTGGTTTGGATTTCAGAGACTTGGGTTTATCTTATGGTGTGATCATCCCGCACAAGTTTAAAGCACCATCTTTCACCAAGTATGACGGGGCGTCCTGCCCTAAGCTACACCTCAGATCCTATGTGCGGAAGATTCAGCCGTATACAGTGGACAAGAACTTGTGGATCCATTTCTTCCAGGAGAGTCTTTCAGGGACTCATCTCGAATGGTTCTATCAGCTGGATGGAACCAAGGTTCGTAACTGGGAGGAGTTGGCTACTGATTTTTACAAGCAGTATCAATATAATGCCGACCTTGCTCCTACACGTACCCAACTCCAGGGTATGTCGCTAGGATCAGGCGAAGGTTTTAAAGAGTATGCGCAGAAGTGGAGGGACTTGGCTGGCAGGGTGCAGCCTCCGTTAACAGACCGTGAGCTAGTGGATATGTTCTTGGGGACCCTCTCCGGGCCATTCTTCAATCATCTTATCGGTAATTCGTCTGCAGGGTTTACTGACCTTATTCTGACCGGGGAAAGGATAGAGGCTGGCATGAAGTCAGGTAAAATTCAGAAAGGTGCGTCTTCAAGTGCTGAGAAGAAACCTTTTAAAAAGGAGGCCAGTGCTGTGTATGGGCCTAGAAGGCAAGATAAACCAGAGCGCTGCCAATCTGTCAACGCGGTGGTGATTGTTAAACCTGCTGCCGCTCCTCGGCAAACCAATCAACCAAGGGCTGAAAGACCCAGAAGAGAATTTACCCCGCTAAGTATGACCTTGTCACAAATCTTGCCGCAGCTGCTATCCACCAACTTGGTGACTGTCAGAGAGGCTCCAAAGGTTATGAATACTGCCTCTCCTAAATATAATCCAAATGCCCGCTGTGCTTATCACTCCGATAGCCCGGGGCATTCTACTGATGATTGCTGGGCCCTAAGAAACAAAGTTCAGGACCTTATTGATGCGAAGGAGATACAATTTGAGGCACCTGAAAGGCCAAATGTTGTGACTTCTCCTATGCCCCAGCATGGAGTAAATGCCGTTGATGAAGACTTGTATGCCGTTTCTGTGAATGATGTAGCTACTCCTTTGTTGACTGTTAAGAGGAACCTGCTGCTGGCCGGTTTATTTCCGGGTTGTAGCGAGGGTTGCCTTTTGTGTGTTGTTTCCCTTACTGGTTGTCCGTTGCTGAAGTTAGGCATCCAAAGCCTGATGGATAGCAAGGAAATTCTGTTCAAGAAGACCGCTGTTCCTTTCGTTCCTGTGGAAGAAGTATCTGTCGTTACCATTTTCAACAATCCAATCAAGGCTCCCCCGAGGAAGCTAGTTAAAATCATGACTGTTGCACCCATTGTTATTACTGTTCTGGGGCCCCTCCCCTATGAATCTGATAAGGCTGTCCCATGGCACTATGGGGCAGATGTATATGTACTTGGAATAAAGCAAGAGTTCAACACCAGTACCCGCATCAGCAATATCACCGGTCCAGCTAAGGTAACCCGCAGTGGCAGGCTCTTCTCGCTTGACATTGCGCCACCAGCTATTCGAAAATCTCTCATAATAACGCCTGCAAGTGTGCCTGGTTCCATTTCTGATCAAGTTGCTTCCCCTGATACCGAGTCATCTAATACTCGGGGAAAAGGGATTGATGATGAGCCTGTCCGGATGGAGGCACCAAAGTCTGTGAATGTTGAAGCCTCCCAGCAAGAGATGGAGGAAATTCTTAAGATAATCAAAAAGAGCGACTTCAATGTCGTTGAACAGCTGGGGCATACCCCCTCCAAGATTTCTATGCTCTCATTACTGCTGTGCTCAGAGGCCCATGCTAAGGCCCTGATTTCATTTCTGAAGACGGCTCATGTGCCACAAGAGACCTCTGCAGACCAATTTACTGATTTCCTAGCCAATTTGACAGCCGACAATGGTTTGGGTTTCTCGGATGCTGACCTTACCGCCAAGGGAAAGAACCACAATGATGCCCTACATGTCTCCATTGAATGCAGGGGCACTACTCTTGCTCACGTGTTGGTGGACACCGGTTCTTCCCTGAATGTGTTGCCCAAAAAGGCCTTAGACCGGTTGGATTGTGAGGGCCTGGAGTTGAAACCTAGCAACATCATTGTTCGAGCCTTTGACGGATCGAAGAGGATGGTCCATGGAGAAGTAGACATTCCTATTCGTGTTGGTTCCCAAGTCTTCGACTCAACTTTCTATGTGATGGATATTCGTCCATCTTACTCCTGTTTACTGGGTCGACCTTGGATTCACAAAGCTGGGGCAGTGACTTCCACTCTACACCAGAAGCTCAAGTACCCTGTCAGAGGGAAGATTGTCACTGTGCAGGGGGAGGAAGAATATATGGTGAGTCATCTGAATTCTTTCCGGTATATCGAGATGGACGGGGAGTTTATTGAAACCCCCTTTCAGCATTTTGAAGAGGTACCTCCAACATTGGCAGCAGCAGAAATGGTGGTTGAAGAGGACTTTCCTTTGAAGATGGCTTCCTTGAAGGACGCCCGAGCTGTAATCGAGAAAGAGGCTCAGAGGGCTGTGCGCAAAGCTAGGATCGGAAGACCTCCTATTCTCATCACCAATCCAGGAGTGAATGCTATTGGGGATAAAGACGAAGTGGAAGAATCAGAGTTCGATAGCTGGATCTACCCGACGACTGACGGTGGATTGAACAATTGGACCGCGAAAGATCATACACCTGTTACTTTTGTTATGCAGTAATGAATTCCTTTGTTTTTGTTATTTGTAATAAACAATGAACTGAAAATTTATGGCCCGTTGTCTTACCCGGGGCACCGTTGGCTTCATTTGTGAGGGCTTATAACTGTCATTTCCATATATCATGAATAAAGATCTTGGACGTTTTTTTCGCATTTCAAAACTTGTGCTCCCTTTCTTTCTTTCTTTCTTTATATATTGCAAAACAGCTGTATTTACACACACTCACCCATACAGGTTTCAATCCACTCTGGATCTCACTGGTAACGACTCTGCTACTGCCAATTATGACTTCGAAAATCCGATCAACTTAGCCGAAGACGAAGGTGAAGATGATTGTGAAGTGCCTGGAGAGCTTGTAAGACTGTTACTCCAGGAAGAGAGGGCAATTCAACCACATGAAGAGCCAGTGGAAATGATAAATCTGGGTATTGAGACAGACCGAAAGGAAGTTAAGATTGGTGCCAACCTGGAGCTCAGCGTAAAACAACGGTTGACTCAGAGGTTACATGATTATGTGGAGATCTTTTCCTGGTCTTACGAAGACATGCCTGGGTTGGATACCGACATTGTGGTCCATCACTTGCCTACCAAGGAAGACTGCCCTCCAGTTAAGCAAAAGGTCCGCCGTATGCGTCCAGAGATGTCTGAGAAGATCAAAGCTGAGGTTATGAAGCAATTCGATGCCGGGTTTCTTGCAGTGACTTCTTACCCTCAGTGGGTTGCTAATGTGGTGTCGGTACCAAAGAAGGATGGTAAGGTCAGAATGTGTGTCGACTACAGGGATCTGAACAGGGCCAGCCCCAAGGATGACTTCCCCTACCTCACATTGATGTTCTGGTTGACAATACTGCTCAGCACAAGGTGTTCTCCTTCATGGATGGTTTTTCTGGGTATAATCAGATCAAGATGGCTCCTGAAGATATGGAAAAGACTACCTTCGTTACTCAGTGGGGCACCTTCTACTACAAGGTCATGCCATTCGGGTTGAAAAATGCTGGGGCAACCTACCAACGTGCCATGGTTGCTCTATTTCATGACATGATCCATCATGAGATTGAAGTGTACGTCGATGATATGATTGCAAGGTCTCAAACAGAGGAGGAGCACCTTGACCACCTGCAGAAGTTGTTTGACCGTCTGAAGTTGTACAAGCTGAAGTTGAACCCGAACAAGTGCACCTTCGGGGTAAGATCTGGAAAGTTGCTAGGCTTCGTTGTAAGTGACAAGGGTATTCAAGTGGACCCTGCCAAGGTTAAAGCCATTCAAGAGATGCCAGCTCCTAAGACAGAGAAAGAAGTCAGAGGCTTTCTGGGACGTTTGAATTACATTGCTCGATTCATCTCGCACCTAACTGCTACTTGTGAACCAATCTTCAAGCTGCTGAAGAAAGATCAGGTAGTATGTTGGAACGATGAACGTCAGGCTGCTTTCGACAGAATCAAAGAGTATCTCCAAGAACCACCCATCCTTATGCCACCGGTTGAAGGGAGACCTCTGATACTATACCTGACAGTACTTGACAACTCAATGGGGTGTGTGCTGGGGAAGCATGACGAGTCTGGCCGAAAAGAGCATGCCATTTATTACCTTAGCAAAAAGTTTACCGACTGTGAGACCCGATACTCACTGCTCGAGAAAACTTGCTGCGCTTTTGTATGGGCTGCTCGCCGGCTGAGACAGTATATGCTGACTCACACTACCTTGTTGATTTCAAAGATGGATCCTATAAAGTACATATTTGAAAAGCCTGCTCTGTCTGGAAGAATAGCAAGATGGCAAATGATCTTGACAGAATACGACATCCAGTACACGACTCAGAAAGCTATCAAAGTAAGTGTATTGGCAGACCACTTGGCACACCAGGCAGTAGACGACTATCAGTCAATGAACTTCGAGTTTCCAGACGAGAGCATCATGATAGTGACTGATTATGAAGTACCTGGACCGGATGAAGGACCTGAGGAAGGATCCCGATGGTCTATGCACTTTGATGGAGCCTCCAATGCTTTGGGTAATGGTACCGGCGTTGTGATCATATCCCCTCAAGGAACTCATACTCCACTCACTGCCCGACTATGTTTCAACTGCACCAACAACATGGCGGAGTATGAGGCATGCATCATGGGTCTTCAAGCTGCGATCGACTTAAGGATCAAGTTTCTGAGTGTCTTCAGAGATTCCGCTCTCGTGATCAATCAGATCAAAGGAGAGTGGGATACGAAACATCCGAATCTTATTCCTTACAAAAAATGCGTGTTGACCTTGATCCCCCACTTCACAGAAATAACTTTTGAACATTTTCCAAGAGAGGAGAATCAGTTGGCGGACGCGTTAGCTATGATGTCTTCCATGTTCAAAGTCAAGTGGGACAATGAGGCTCCCCGGGTCATTATCTGGAAACTGGACGAGCCGGCATACTGTTGTGATCTTGAGGCTGAAACAGTGACTGAAAACCCTGGTACTATAAGGTGAAGAGATACTTGTAAGCTCAGGAATACCCTGAAGGTGCATCTGTCAATGATAAGATGTTTCTGAGAAGGTTCGCAGCGAAGTTCTTCCTCAGCAACGGCATCCTGTACAAGCGAAACCATGATTCGACCTTACTGCGTTGTGTGGATAAGACTGAAGCAGAAAGGATCATGGCGGAATTGCATGAAGGTACATTCGGAACACACTCCAGTGGACACACCATGGCAAAGAAGATCCTTCGGGCAGGATATTACTGGTCCACCATGGAAGCCGACTGTTACCAACATTCTCGGACATGTCATAAATGCCAGATTTATGAAAATAAGGTGCACGTTCCTCCAGTTCCTCTGAACGTACTGACTGCGCCTTGGCCTTTTACAATGTGGGGCATAGATATGATCGGCGAGATTAAACCTATGGCATCCAATGGGCATCGCTTCATCCTGGTAGCGATTGATTACTTTACAAAGTGGGTTGAAGCAGCTTCTTACGCCACCGTAACCAAGAATGTTGTGGCACGGTTCATTCGGCATAACCTGATCTGTCGATACGGCATCCCAGAAAGAATCATTACAGACAACGGTACCAATCTCAATAACAAGATGATTACTGAGCTCTGCGAGCAATTTAAGATACAGCACCACAACTCTTCTCCTTACCGGCCGAAGATGAATGAGGCTGTAGAAGCAGCAAATAAGAATATCAAGAAAATTGTGCAGAAGATGACAGTGACCTATAAGGATTGGCACGAGATGTTATCGTTTTCTCTACATGGGTACCGTACCTCAGCAAGGACGTCAACCGGGGCAACTCCTTTCTCCTTGGTCTACGGCATGGAGGCAGTCTTACCGATTGAAGTGCAAATACCCTCTCTCTGGATAATGAAGGATGCAGATCTGAGCGAAGATGATTGGATCCAGACACGACTTGATCAGCTAAACTTAATCGACAAAAAGAGACTTGCTGCTATTTGTCATGGTCAGACGTACCAAAAACGGATGATCAGGGCATTTAACAAGAAAGTCAGACCACAAGAGTATCAAGTTGCAGATCTGGTAATCAAACGCATCATCCTACCTCAGAGTGATCCAAGGGGCAAATGGACCCCCACATACGAAGGGCCATTTGTGGTTAAACATGTGTTCTCAGGAGGAGCCATGATCCTAACCACCATGGATGGTGACGACCTTCCTCACCCCGCCAATGCAGACATAGTAAAAAGATACTACGCATGATAAAAGACCCGCTAGGTTGACATACCTAGGCAAAAATTAGGGCTTCCCGGCGAACCAAAAGGGTTCGGGCAAAATGAGGGATGAAATGAAAAAATCTGTACACCCGGCAAGTCGAAAACCTGAAAAGGTGGCTTGGGCAAAAATGGGTATCCCGGTGGACTGAAAACCCGAAAGGGCGGTCCAGGCAAAATTTAGGGATAAAGCGTAATACTATGTCTCATTGGATCACTTTGCATCCAGAATCCGGTATCAGCTAGCAGGTTCAAAAGGCATCAATCAGTCAGCTTCATCTTCAGCTAGGTCATCAAGTGATGAGACGCTCGAAGATATAAAGGCGATAGCAGAGTTGGAACCCAGTGGGATTATTCCTTTCACATAGCTATTTTGTGTTCCCTTGTACAAATTGTATAAACTCTTTTGTTCGGCGGCGTTCTCTTACTAGGACGTCAGCCTCTTGTACATAAAACGCCTATTTACAGGCAATTCAAAAATCAATATAAATTCACTTTTCAGATCAATTGCCAATTGTTTTTTCCTTTTTCTGTTTTGTTTTGCGAAGAACGTCCAAGGTTCAATTTATGATATATGCATTTGACAATAATTACTAACTCATAAGTATTTGCATACGAAACAAAGGATTAATTACAGGTAATATTAGAAACAGGGGCAATAATGAGTTGTCTAAGCGATCTAATTGCTCTGTCCATCAAAGTACCAAGGTAGTTTCAGCTGAAGAACATAACCAAGATATCTTAATTCCCCAGAGAGTGAGCCAGCAAGTCAATGCACTCTCCCCAAGCAAAGTTATCCTGTCAGCCTTAAGGAAGTTGGGTATCCTCCAACAGATCTCAACATTCCCCAACACAATATACGAACATTCCTAACAAGCATCCCCGGCAATCTTGATCTAAGATTGTTCCCCGGCGGTATACCAGACATTCAGTGGAGCCACCTCCCCAATATATCTCAAAAAAAATTTCCCCAGGAGAGTCCAGTCTGAAGTTCCCCCAGGAAAGTGGAATCCATCTCCCCAGCAGGAAGCTCATCCCCAGTAGATTCTGGAAGCTTCCCCCCTGCAGAACACGAACGCGTCTCCCGGCTTTATTCAAAGGTTATTTCCCTACCAGGATATAACTGGGTTATCCTCAGCCAAAAGCCACGGAAAGACCGTCCTCGGTAAAGTCTTCTTATCCCCAGCGGAGTCTATTAAAACTTCCAACATAACAACGGTATCCCCAACGGAGTTATCATCACATCTCAACAGAGTACCTCTCTTCCCACAGAGTATTGTTCCCCAGCAAGATCGCTAGAATAATTTTCCCCCACAGAGTATTCTATTCGCCAAGTTTATTCCCCAACGGAGTCATCTTCTCCTACCGGTATTCTTGCAACCATCACTCCCCAGTGGAAACAAAAGCTCTACATCAGCCCAGGATTTAATTTCCCGGCATCCGTCAAGGATTTATTTTCCTATAGACGAAAACATACATTCATAAACAACACATTTTCATACATTATAACATGCATATACGCATCATAAACATACAATCTCACTAATCGCATCACGCACGTCATACATCATGACATCGCATACAACTAACGTTTTGTCTTTTCAGGACAAAAGTTAATACAGAGATGATTACCATCAACGGTCGCAACTAAAGATCCGATTCCTGTATCTCGCCAGGGTGTATCTGTTGACGACTGATTCCAGACCCGATTCCTGTATCTTGCCAGGGTGCGTCTGAAGAGTTTGAGGATCCAATTCCTGTATCTTGCCAGGGTGTATCTGTTGATGACTAGCATTACCAGACCCGATTCCTGTATCTTGCCAGGGTGCGTCTGAAGAGTTTGAGGATCCGATTCCTATATCTTGCCAGGGTGTATCTGTTGACGACTAGCATTACCAGACCCGATTCCTGTATCTTTCCAGGGTGCGTCTGAAGAGTTTGAGGATCCGATTCCTGTATCTTGCCAGGGTGTATCTGTTGAATACTAGCATTACCAGACCCGATTCCTGTATCTTGCCAGGGTGCGTCTGAAGAGTTCGAAGATCCGATTCCTGTATCTTGCCAGGGTGTATCTATTGACGACTAGAATTACCAGACCCGATTCCTGTATCTTGCCAGGGTGCGTCTGAAGAGTTCGAGGATCCGATGCCTGTATCTTGCCAGGGTGTATCCGTTGAAGACTAACAGTACCAGACCCGATTCCTGTATCTTGCCAGGGTGCGTCTGAAGAGTTCGAGGATCCGATTCCTGTATCTTGCCAGGGTGTATCCGTTGAAGACTAACAGTACCAGACCCGATTCTTGTATCTTGCCAGGGTGCGTCTGAAGATTTTGAGGATCCGATTCCTGTATCCTGCCAGGGTGTATCTGTTGACGACTAGCATTTCCAGACCCGATTCCTGTATCTTGCTAGGGTGCATCTGAAGAGTTTGAGGATCCGATTCCTGTATCTTGCAAGGGTGTATCTATTGACGACTAGCATTACCAGACCCGATTCCTGTATCTTGCCAGGGTGCGTCTGAAGAGTTTGAGGATCCGATTCCTGTATCTTGCCAGGGTGTATCCGTTGAAGACTAACAGTACCAGACCCGATTCCTGTATCTTGCCAGGGTGTATCCGTTGAAGACTAACAGTACCAGACCCGATTCCTGTATCTTGCCAGGGTGCATCTGAAGAGTTTGAGGATCCGATTCCTGTATCCTGCGAGGGTGTATCTGTTGACGACTAGCATTACCAGACCTGATTCCTGTATCTTGCCAAGGTGCGTCTGAAGAGTTTGAGGATCCGATTCCTGTATCCTGCCAGGGTGTATCTGTTGACGACTGTATTCTCCAGACTCGATTCCTGTATCTCGCCAGGGCACGTCTGAAGAGTTTAAAGATCCGATTCCTGTAGCCAGCCAAGGCGCATCTACACAAAGAGTTTGAAGACCAACTCCTGCAACAAGTCAGGTAATCATTTTTCTTTCTCAGGTACGCAAGTTATCGCTAAGGAATCTCTTACGCGATCGACAACCCCCCGATGGCATCTATAAGCCCATCTTCCTATCCATCAATCTCCAAATGGCATCTGTAAGCCCATTCCCACCATCATACTGCTACTATGTGAGCACAAATTTCTGGGCACTTTAGTGTTCAATCATCTTCCACCTTCGGATTACGAAAGGCACGCCAGCCAATCTACATCCTCAGGTTTAAGAAGATTGAACAGGGGCAACTGTTGTACCCCAAAATTTGCCCTCCCATTTTCTTCAAGATTTGTCAAGATCAAGCTTCAAAATCTCCCAAGGGTTGCACAGTCCAATGGCCTCCTAACAGTCAAAAATTAGGGTTTTGGTTCTGGCAAAGAAATTGAAGTTTCCAAGGGTCCAAACAAGTCCCACATGCCTACATACATTGTCAAGCATCCACATGCCAAGTTTCAAGACTCACAGCATCAAATTGCACAGTCAAAAACCCTAATTGCTTCACAGTCAACTACAGGGGCAAAATGGTCATTTGACAGTCAAAAGTCAAAAATTTTGGTCAACCTCTTATTTTGAAGCCACAAACATCATTTGATCAATTCTTGATCATGATTCTCAAGGCATGGCTCAAAAAGTCTCAAGATGCAAAAGTTTCTATTTTTGGACAGTTGGAAAAGTCAACTGCAAATTGACTAGGGCATAACTTCCACATGGTTTATCAGAAAAATCCCATCCAAAGCTCATTTTGAAGAGAATTACATTTCCTACAACTCATCTTCACACTTCAAGTCCAATAAATGCTCTCACAAAAAGTTATCAATCTCAACATTATAGGTCATTTTCAAAAGTCAACAAAAAGGCACTTTAAGTCAAAGACCATAACTTGAGATTGGTAAATCAAAATGACATGAGACCAAAGGCATTGGTTAGAGGACTTCAAGAACTTTCCAAAATGTCCAAAAACATGATCAAATCTTAAAAATGGAGCAAGATATGCCTTGTGGAAGTTGGAAAACCTTTGGGAATTTTGAAAAGTCAACTTTGCTTCAAATGCCTCAAAATTGCTAATGGGCCTCAATTTCTTCCATGAATCATCACCCAAAGGCCATGCACGACTCATTGACTTTAAAGGGAGTTATTTTCTTGTTTTTAATTAATTAATTGAATTTGTAAGCTTATTAATTCATTTAATTGAAATTAAATATGAAAAAATATCAAATGCCACCTTTCAAATCTTTTTATGCAGCATATTCACTCTTTATGAGCTCAAGATTTCGTGCACATTCTAAAAGGAAAGATTCAATATGATTGGCAAGGATTGGCATAAGAAAGGATTGAAAAAGATTGAAAAAAGATCATGAAAATCAAATATTCAAAATCATCAATGCAAAGGCTTTGGGCTTGATTTTTCTGACCTAGTTCATTCACATACATAAGCATAAGTGAAACCTAATGCCAAGAACACAGAAGCTGCGCCAAAACACAAGAACAACTTTGCACTTTTTTCCTAAAAATCTTAAAACTGAAAACCTAGCTAGGGCATAATTCAAGACTGCAAAACCATTCCACTACACTCCTGACACTACCAGGAAGCTATTCCAATCGAAACCAACCCTCCATACTCAAGGAATTGGTAAAACAGAATCAAACTTTTCTTGAAATTTTCCTTAATCGTGTTTTGATCTCTAGGCATTATCCATGCATTTTTATTGTTGATTTGCACTAACATGAATGTTCTGAAGCTAATGGCGTGCTTTGATTGAACTAATAAGCCCTGTACAAGAAGTTACCATGGAAGCGTTCTAGGGTTTCAGAAGTTTGAATTTAGGGCTTTACACGTCTGGAAAAATCAGGCCATGAAACCAGTACCATTGGAATCGTGACATCCAAACGATTTGAAATCACATATCGCGCCCAATTTCTATTACTGTATGTGCTAATCGCTATTATTTGGCATTTGTTTTTGTGGGGGTTTAAAACCCCCGCTAACTGATTATGTTACATGTAAAACGATGAAGATGATGCTTGCGTGTCTGGACAGGACTGGGCAATTTGAATGTTCGCGCGTGATTTTTGTTTTTATACCAATAGCGTTTGTTTCCACATATATTGATCACGTCCCATATTAATATCAAATACGCACGTTGGCTCAGTTGGTCGTTGTGTTGGCATGCAGGTATTGGGACCTGGGTTCGACTCCCAGGTCCCCCACTATTTCCATAATTTTTTCATTAATGTGCTTCTATGCAGCGCCCATCATGCAGCACACCATATGTCCTAGTGCTGAGACTTGCCAAGTGTCTCTGAGGCTCCATCCAATGGCCAGGACATGCAACCTACCATACACGTTCAGTCAACCACAAGCATGGGAACATGGAAAGTCAAAAAAGGCCTCATTCTTTTGGGCCAAATTGCTCTTGCATACACCTCCATAATTGGGCCAGAAACCCCCTTTGTTTGTATTCTTCTTCCTAATTTTCTCCTTTCTTTTTAATTCCTTTTTAATTTGTTTTAACTATTTTAATAAATTCACAAAAAATAATTTTTACAATATAAAAATCAGAAATCAAAAAGATTGTAATATATTTAATTATTATTATTTCACCATTAATATTTTGTAAATAAATTTAATAATCAACTTAGTAAAATTAGGTTAAAATTTTAATGTTTTTCTTAAATAAACTAAAATATGTAGAAATTAGGTTTTTAGTTTTTTTCTTGTTCCTAATAAAATAATTTTCTTATTACCATTATTATTAATTATTAATTATTTTGTAAAAAACTCATGTAATTAAATAATTAGTATAAATTAGGTCAAAACTTAAATATTTTTCTTTAACAATTAAAAATAATTTAGAACTAGGTTTTAATTTAACTTCTAATTTAATTAATTTCCTTTATTTCATAAATACCAAAAAACATCAAAAAATAACTTCTTTTCTTATTAAATAATTAATTGCCTCTTAATTTCGATTTAATTTCTTTAAAGGGTCCAACACCCTCGCATATTCGATTCTAATTTATTTTCGCGCGTTTATTCTTATGTTTCTTTTAAATATTATGTAATTGCCCCAAAGCCTTGTAATAGTAATTAGGACCTTTATTTTCCGCATTTTTATTCAAATCGGGTCTTTGTTAATTTGGCGATGTATAGACCCGCGCCTTGTAATAGCGTAGGACCTTTATTTTTTGCACTTTAATTTCCGCACCTCTTAACTGCTAATCACATGAAAGAATGAATGGCCCAAATAAAATCAAAGCGTAGCTCACCCAATGCATGATCAAGATAAAACATAATTGAAAATGACACACAATTCACACACATCTTTTAGGGTACGCCTCACTGTTGCCTTGCCCCTCGAAACGTGGTCGTCGAGTATAAGACGATTTAGTAAGTTCTCATGTCCATGAACATGGCATGGGGGTAGCTTCTAAGGTGTCCTACTATTGCTCTGGTGACCACACTGTTCCTAACCTTCGAATTGACCCGAACACCTCCAACGGTGGTGCTACCTACCTCTCAATGGTGGGATGGCAGTACCTTAAGGACATTTACACAACCTAATTCCTTAGGGTAGGTAGATGACTCGTAGATACTTGCTCTATTCAAAAACAAACAAAACTCTTTTCACACCGACACTTTTCAAAAAGCTTTCAAAACAATTTTTCAAACACTCTTGAGGACTGATACAAGAGTCGAACTGAAATTTTAAACGAAACTTTTTCAAACCCACTCACACTTGAAAAGCAAACAAACATTTTGAAAACACAAATGAGCAAGTATCTAAGAGCCCATGGATAACCATGGATAGAAAGGGTGCTAACACCTTCCCTTTCTATAAATCTACCTCCCAAACTGAGAAACAAATCTCATAAAGGAATTTTTCTGTGCTTTTGTCCTTTCCATGTTGGAGAAAATAAAAGACGGTGGCGACTCTTGCTTCTGCGACATTTCGCGAACCAGCGTTAAACAGTCAGTTCCAGATCCACCGATCACAATTGGTATTAATTAAAATTATATAATGACGCTCGATAGTATATTTATTCACCATATTCATATTATATTAAGGTATAATAGATGTTAACAATTTTAATATTTTTCTTCTTCTGCATCACCAAATTTTAGGTTACTTCATCACTAAGAAACTAAGTTAAAAGACTATTAATCAATGACACATATTTCATATACATTTGTAATAATTCTAAATATATAACGAGGCCTGATAGTAGATTTATTCACCATATTAATATTGTATTATGTTATAATAGATGTAAACAATTTCAATATTTTTCTTCTTCTCCATCACCAAATTTTAGATTATTTTATCACTAAGAAACTAAGTTAAAAGACTATTAATTAATGACACATATTTCATATACATTGGTAATAATTAAAATTAAAAAACAACGCTCGATAGTATATTTAATTACCAAATTCATATTATTTTATGGTATAATAGATGTAAACAACTTCAATATTTTTCTTCTTCTCCATCACCAAATTCTAGGTTACTTCATCACTAAGAAACTTAGTTAAAAAACTATTAATTAATGACACATATTTCATATACATTGGTAATAATTAAAATTATATAAAGACGCTCGATAGTATATTTGTTCACCATATTCATATAGTATCATGGTATAATAGATGTAAACACATTCAATATTTTTCTTCTTCTCCATCACAAAATTTTATGTTATTTAACTAAGAAACTAAGTTAAGAGATTATTAATTAATGTCACATATGTCACATACATTGGTAATAATTAAATTATATAAAGGCGCTCGGTAGTATATTTCTTCACCATCTTTATATATTATTATGGTATAATAGATGTAAACAAATTCTTTATTTTTCTTCTTCTCCATCACCAAATTTTTGGTTACTTCCGCACTAAGTAACTAAATTAAAAGACTATTAATTAGTGACACATATTTCATATAGATTAGTAATAATTCAAAATATATAATGATGCCCGATAGTATATTTATTCACCATATTCATATTTTATTATGGTATAATAGATATAAACAATTTCAATATTTTTATTCTTCTCCATCACCAAATTTTAGGTTACTTCATCACTAAGAAACTAAGTTAAAAGACTATTAATTAATGACAGATATTTCATAAACATTGGTAATAATTAAAATTATATAACGATGCTGGATATTATATATATTCCCCATATTCACATTGTATTATAGAATAATAGACATAAATAATTTCATTATTTTTCTTCTTCTCCATCACCAAATTTTAGGTTACTTCATCACTAAGAAACTAAATAAAAGACTGTTAATTAATGACACATATTTCATATACATTGGTATTAATTAAAATTATATAATGACGCTCGATAGTATATTTATTTATCATATTCATATTATATTAAGGTAAAATAGATATAAACAATTTCAATATTTTTCTTCTTCTTCATCACCAAATTTTAGGTTATTTCATCACTAAGACACTATGTTAAAAGAATTTAATTAATAACACATATTTCATATACATTCTTAATAATTCAAATTATATATTTAAGTTTAATAGTATATTTATTCACCATATCGATATTCTATTATGGTATAATAGATATAAACAATTTCAATATTTTTCTTCTTCTCCATCACCAAATTTTAAGTTACTTCTTCACGAAGAAACAAAATAAAAGACTATTAATTAATGACACATATTTCATATACATTGGTAATAATTAAAATTATATAACGACGGTCAATAGTATATTTATTTACCATATTCACATTGTATTATAGTATAATAGATGTAAACAATTTCAATATTTTTCTTCTTCTCCATCGCCCAATTTTAGGTTACTTCTTCATTAAAAAACAAAATAAAAGACTATTAATTAATGACACATACTTCATATACATTGGTAATAATTAAAATTACATAACAATGCTCGATAGTATATTTATTTACCATATTCACATTATATTACGGTATAATAGATGTAAACAATTTCAATATTTTTCTTCTTCTCCATCACCAAATTTTAGGTTACTTCATCACTTAGAAACTAAGCTAAAAGACTATTAATTAATGACATATATTTCATATACATTGATAATAATTAAAATTATATAAAGACACTTGGTAGTATATTTGTTCACCATATTAATATAGTATTATGGTATAATAGATGTAAACAAATTCAATATTTTTCTTCTTTTCCATCACCAAATTTTAGGTTACTTCTGCACTAAGTAACTAAATTAAAAGACTATTAATTAATGATACATATTTCATATACTTTAGTAATAATTCAAAATATAATATGAGGCCCGACAATATATTTATTCACGATATTCATATTGTATTATGGTATAATAGATATAAATAATTTCAAAATTTTCTTCTTCTCCGTCACCAAATTTTCGGTTACTTCATCACTAAGAAACTAAGTTAAAAGACTATTAATTAATGACACATATTTCATATACATTGGTAATTATTAAAATTATATAACTACGCTCGATATTATATTTATTCCCCATATTCACATTGTACTATGGTATAATAGACATAGATAATTTCATTATTTTTCTTCTTCCCAATCACCATGTTTTAGGTTACTTCATCACTAAGAAACTAAATAAAAGAGTGTTAATTAATGAGACATATTTCATATACATTGGTATTAATTAAAATTATATAATGACGCTCGATAGTATATTTATTCACCATATTCATATTATATTAAGGTATAATAGATATAAACTATTTCAATATTTTTCTTCTTCTCCATCACCAAATTTTAGGTTACTTCTTCATTAAGAAACTAAATAAAAGACTATTAATTAATGACACATATTTCATATACGTTGGTAACAATTGAAATTATATAATGAGGCCCGATAGTATATTTATTCACCATATTCATATTGTATTATGGTATAATAGATGTTAACAATTTTAATATTTTTCTTCTTCTGCATCACCAAATTTTAGGTTACTTCATCACTAAGAAACTAAGTTAAAAGACTATTAATCAATGACACATATGTCATATACATTAGTAATAATTCTAAATATATAACGAGGCCCGATAGTAGATTTATTCACCATATTAATATTGTATTATGTTATAATAGATGTAAACAATTTTAATCCTACTTCTCCATCACCAAATTTTAGATTATTTTATCACTAAGAAACTAAGTTAAAAGACTATTAATTAATGACACATATTTCATATACATTGGCAATAATTAAAAATAAAAAACAACGCTCGATAGTATATTTAATTACCAAATTCATATTATTTTATGGTATAATAGATGTAAACAACTTCAATATTTTTCTTCTTCTCCATCACCAAATTCTAGGTTACTTCATCACTAAGAAACTTAGTTAAAAAACTATTAATTAATGACACATATTTCATATACATTGGTAATAATTAAAATTATATAAAGATGCTCGATAGTATATTTGTTCACCATATTCATATAGTATCATGGTATAATAGATGTAAACACATTCAATATTTTTCTTCTTCTCCATCACCAAATTTTATGTTATTTCACAAAGAAACTAAGTTAAGAGATTAATAATTAATGTCACATAAGTCATATACATTGGTAATAATTAAATTATATAAAGGCGCTCGGTAGTATATTTGTTCGCCATCTTTATATATTATTATGGTATAATAGATGTAAACAAATTCTTTATTTTTCTTCTTCTCCATCACCAAATGTTTGGTTACTTCCGCACTAAGTAACTAAATTAAAAGACTATTAATTAGTGACACATATTTCATATAGATTAGTAATAATTCACAATATATAATGAGGCCCGATAGTATATTTATTCACCATATTCATATTTTATTATGGTATAATAGATATAAACAATTTCAATATTTTTCTTCTTCTCCATCACCAAATTTTAGGTTACTTCATCACTAAGAAACTAAGTTAAAAGACTATTAATTAATGACAGATATTTCATATTCATTGGTAATAATTAAAATTATATAACGATGCTGGATATTATATTTATTCCCCATATTCACATTGTATTATAGAATAATAGACATAAATAATTTCATTATTTTTCTTCTTCTCCATCACCAAATTTTAGGTTACTTCATCACTAAGAAACTAAATAAAAGACTGTTAATTAATGACACATATTTCATATACATTGGTATTATTTAAAATTATATAATGACGCTCGATAGTATATTTATTTATCATATTCATATTATATTAAGGTATAATAGATATAAACAATTTCAATATTTTTCTTCTTCTCTATCACCAAATTTTAGGTTACTTTTTCACGAAGAAACAAAATAAAAGACTATTAATTAATGACACATATTTCATATACATTGGTAATAATTAAAATTATATAACGACGGTCAATAGTATATTTATTTACCATATTCACATTATATTATAGTATAATAGATGTAAAAAATTTCAATATTTTTCTTCTTCTCCATCGCCAAATTTTAGGTTACTTCTTCATTAAAAAACAAAATAAAAGACTATTAATTAATGGCACATACTTCATATACATTGGTAATAATTAAAATTATATAACAATGCTCGATAGTATATTTATTTACCCTATTCACATTATATTACGGTATAATAGATGTAAACAATTTCAATATTTTTCTTCTTCTCCATCACCAAATTTTAGGTTACTTCATCACTTAGAAACTAAGCTAAAAGACTATTAATTAATGACATATATTTCATATATATTGATAATAATTAAAATTATATAAAGAAACTTGGTAGTATATTTGTTCACCATATTAATATAGTATTATGGTATAATAGATGTAAACAAATTCAATATTTTTCTTCTTTTCCATCACCAAATTTTAGGTTACTTCTGCACTAAGTAACTAAATTAAAAGACTATTAATTAATGATAAATATTTCATATACATTAGTAATAATTCAAAATATAATATGAGGCCCGATAGTATATTTATTCACGATATTCATATTGTATTATGGTATAATAGATATAAATAATTCCAATATTTTTCTTCTTCTCCGTCACCAAATTTTAGGTTACTTCATCACTAAGAAACTAAGTTAAAAGACTATTAATTAATGACACATAATTCATATACATTGGTAATTATTAAAATTATATAACTACGCTCGATATTATATTTATTCCCAATATTCACATTGTACTATGGTATAATAGACATAGATGATTTCATTATTTTTCTTCTTCCCAATCACCATGTTTTAGGTTACTTCATCACTAAGAAACTAAATAAAAGATTGTTAATTAATGAGACATATTTCATATACATTGGTATTAATTAAAATTATATAATGACGCTCGATAGTATATTTATTCACCATATTCATATTATATTAAGGTATAATAGATATAAACTATTTCAATATTTTTCTTCTTCTCCATCACCAAATTTTAGGTTACTTCTTCATTAAGAAACTAAATAAAAGACTATTAATTAATGACACATATTTCATATACGTTGGTAACAATTGAAATTATATAATGAGGCCCGATAGTATATTTATTCACCATATTCATATTGTATTATGGTATAATAGATGTTAACAATTTTAATATTTTTCTTGTTCTGCATCACCAAATTTTAGGTTACTTCATCACTAAGAAACTAAGTTAAAAGACTATTAATTAATGACACATATTTCATATACATTGGTAATAATTAAAATTAAAAAACAATGCTCGATAGTATATTTAATTACCAAATTCATATTATTTTATGGTATAATAGATGTAAACAACTTCAATATGTTTCTTCTTCTCCATCACCAAATTCTAGGTTACTTCATCACTAAGAAACTTAGTTAAAAAACTATTAATTAATGACACATATTTCATATACATTGGTAATAATTAAAATTATATAAAGACGCTGGATAGTATATTTGTTCACCATATTCATATAGTATCATGGTATAATAGATGTAAACATATTCAATATTTTTCTTCTTCTCCATCACCAAATTTTATGTTATTTCACCAAGAAACTAAGTTAAGAGATTAATAATTAATGTCACATATGTCATATACATTGGTAATAATTAAATTATATAAAGGCGCTCAGTAGTATATTTGTTCACCATCTTTATATATTATTATGGTATAATAGATGTAAACAAATTCTTTATTTTTCTTCTTCTCCATCACCATATTTTTGGTTACTTCCGCACTAAGTAACTAAATTAAAAGACTATTAATTAGTGACACATATTTCATATAGATTAGTAATAATTCAAAATATATAATGAGACCCGATAGTATATTTATTCACCATATTCATATTTTATTATGGTATAATAGATATAAACAATTTCAATATTTTTCTTCTTATCCATCACCAAATTTTAGGTTACTTCATCACTAAGAAACTAAGTTAAAAGACTATTAATTAATGACAGATATTTCATATACATTGGTAATAATTAAAATTATATAACGATGATGGATATTATATTTATTCCCCATATTCACATTGTATTATAGAATAATAGACATAAATAATTTAATTATTTTTCTTCTTCTCCATCACCAAATTTTAGGTTACTTCATCACTAAGAAACTAATCAAAAGACTGTTAATTAATGACACATATTTCATATACATTGGTATTATTTAAAATTATATAATGACGCTCGATAGTATATTTATTTATCATATTCATATTATATTAAGGTATAATAGATATAAACAATTTCAATATTTTTCTTCTTCTCCATCACCAAATTTTAGGTTATTTCATCACTAAGACACTATGTTAAAAGAATATTAATTAATAACACATATTTCATATACATTCTTAATAATTCAAATTATATATTTAAGTTTAATAGTATATTTATTCACCATATCGATATTCTATTATGGTATAATAGATATGAACAATTTCAATATTTTTCTTCTTCTCCATCACCAAATTTTAAGTTACTTCTTCACGAAGAAACAAAATAAAAGACTATTAATTAATGACACATATTTCATATACATTGGTAATAATTAAAACTATATAACGACGGTCAATAGTATATTTATTTACCATATTCACATTGTATTATAGTATAATAGATGTAAACAATTTCAATATTTTTCTTCTTCTCCATCGCCAAATTTTAGGTTACTTCTTCATTAAAAAACAAAATAAAAGACTATTAATTAATGACACATACTTCATATACATTGGTAATAATTAAAATTACATAACAATGCTCGATAGTATATTTATTTACCATATTCACATTATATTACGGTATAATAGATGTAAACAATTTCAATATTTTTCTTCTTCTCCATCACCAAATTTTAGGTTACTTCATCACTTAGAAACTAATCTAAAAGACTATTAATTAATGACATATATTTCATATACAATTATAATAATTAAAATTATATAAAAACACTTGGTAGTATATTTGTTCACCATATTAATATAGTATTATGGTATAATAGATGTAAACAAATTCAATATTTTTCTTCTTTTCCATCACCAAATTTTAGGTTACTTCTGCTCTAAGTAACTAAATTAAAAGACTATTAATTAATGACACATATTTCATATACTTTAGTAATAATTCAAAATATAATATGAGGCCCGATAGTATATTTATTCACGATATTCATATTGTATTATGGTATAATAGATATAAATAATTTCAATATTTTTCTTCTTCTCCATCACCAAATTTTAGGTTACTTCATCACTAAGAAACTAAGTTAAAAGACTATTAATTAATGACACATATTTCATATACATTGGTAATTATTAAAATTATATAACTACACTCGATATTATATTTATTCCCCATATTCACATTGTACTATGGTATAATAGTCATAGATAATTTCATTATTTTTCTTCTTCCCAATCACCATGTTTTAGGTTACTTCATCACTAAGAAATTAAATAAAAGAGTGTTAATTAATGACACATATTTCATATACATTGGTATTAATTAAAATTATATAATGACGCTCGATAGTATATTTATTCACCATATTCATATTATATTAAGGTATAATAGATATAAACTATTTCAATATTTTTCTTCTTCTCCATCACCAAATTTTAGGTTACTTCTTCATTAAGAAACTAAATAAAAGACTATTAATTAATGACACATATTTCCTTTACGTTGGTAACAATTGAAATTATATAATGAGGCCCAATAGTATATTTATTCACCATATTCATATTGTATTATGGTATAATAGATGTTAACAATTTTAATATTTGTCTTCTTCTGCATCACCAAATTTTAGGTTACTTCATCACTAAGAAACTAAGTTAAAAGACTATTAATCAATGACATATATTTCATATACATTAGTAATAATTCTAAATATATAACGACGTCCGATAGTAGATTTAGTCACCATATTAATATTGTATTATGTTATAATAAATGTAAACAATTTCAATATTTTTCTTCTTCTCCATCACCAAATTTTAGATTATTTTATCACTAAGAAACTAAGTTAAAAGACTATTAATTAATGACACATATTTCATATACATTGGTAATAATTAAAATTAAAAAACAACGCTCGATAGTATATTTAATTACCAAATTCATATTATTTTATAGGATAATAAATGTAAACAACTTTAATATTTTTCTTCTTCTCCATCATCAAATTCTAGGTTACTTCATCACTAAGAAACTTAGTTAAAAAACTATTAATTAATGTCACATATGTCATATACATTGGTAATAATTAAATTATATAAAGGCGATCGGTAGTATATTTGTTCACAATCTTTATATATTATTATGGTATAATAGATGTAAACAAATTCTTTATTTTTCTTCTTCTCCATCACCAAATTTTTGGTTACTTCCGCATTAAGTAACTAAATTAAAAGACTATTAATTAGTGAGACATATTTCATATAGATTAGTAATAATTCAAAATATATAATGAGGACCGATAGTATATTTATTCACCATATTCATATTTTATTATGGTATAATAGATATAAACAATTTCAATATTTTTCTTCTTCTCCATCACCAAATTTTAGGTTACTTCATCACTAAGAAACTAAGTTAAAAGACTATTAATTAATGACAGATATTTCATATACATTGGTAATAATTAAAATTATATAACGATGCTGGATATTATATTTATTCCCCATATTCACATTGTATTATAGAATAATAGACATAAATAATTTCATTATTTTTCTTCTTCTCCATCACCAAATTTTAGGTTACTTCATCACTAAGAAACTAAATAAAAGACTGTTAATTAATGACACATATTTCATATACATTGGTATTATTTAAAATTATATAATGACGCTCGATAGTATATTTATTTATCATATTCATATTATATTAAGGTATAAGAGATATAAACAATTTCAATATTTTTCTTCTTCTCCATCACCAAATTTTATGTTACTTCTTCACGAAGAAACAAAATAAAAGACTATTAATTAATGACACATATTTCATATACATTGGTAATAATTAAAATTATATAACGACGGTCAATAGTATATTTATTTACCATATTCACATTATATTATAGTATAATAGATGTAAACAATTTCAATATTTTTCTTCTTCTCCATCACCAAATTTTAGGTTACTTCATCACTTAGAAACTAAGCTAAAAGACTATTAATTAATGACATATATTTCATATACATTGATAATAATTAAAATTATATAAAGATACTTGGTAGTATATTTGTTCACCATATTAATATAGTATTATGGTATAATAGATGTAAACAAATTCAATATTTTTCTTCTTTTCCATCACCAAATTTTAGGTTACTTCTGCACTAAGTAACTAAATTAAAAGACTATTAATTAATGATACATATTTCATATACTTTAGTAATAATTTAAAATATAATATGAGGCCCGATAGTATATTTATTCACGATATTCATATTGTATTATGGTATAATAGATATAAATAATTCACATATTTTTCTTCTTCTCCGTCACCAAATTTTAGGTTACTTCATCACTAAGAAACTAAGTTAAAAGACTATTAATTAATGACACATAATTCATATACATTGGTAATTATTAAAATTATATAACTACGCTCGATATTATATTTATTCCCCATATTCACATTGTACTATGGTATAATAGACATAGATAATTTCATTATTTTTCTTCTTCCCAATCACCATGTTTTAGGTTACTTCATCACTAAGAAACTAAATAAAAGAGTGTTAATTAATGAGACATATTTCATATACATTGGTATTAATTAAAATTATATAATGACGCTCGATAGTATATTTATTCACCATATTCATATTATATTAAGGTATAATAGATATAAACTATTTCAATATTTTTCTTCTTTTCCATCACAAAATTTTAGGTTACTTCTTCATTAAGAAACTAAATAAAAGACTATTAATTAATGACACATATTTCATATACGTTGGTAACAATTGAAATTATATAATGAGGCCCGATAGTATATTTATTCACCATATTCATATTGTATTATGGTATAATAGATGTTAACAATTTTAATATTTTTCTTGTTCTGCATCACCAAATTTTAGGTTACTTCATCACTAAGAAACTAAGTTAAAAGACTATTAATCAATGACACATATGTCATATATATTAGTAATAATTCTAAATATATAACGAGGCCCGATAGTAGATTTATTCACCATATTAATATTGTATTATGTTATAATAGATGTAAACAATTTTAATATTTTTCTTCTTCTCCATCACCAAATTTTAGATTATTTTATCACTAAGAAACTAAGTTAAAAGACTATTAATTAATGACACATATTTCATATACATTGGCAATAATTAAAAATAAAAAACAACGCTCGATAGTATATTTAATTACCAAATTCATATTATTTTATGGTATAATAGATGTAAACAACTTCAATATTTTTCTTCTTCTCCATCACCAAATTCTAGGTTACTTCATCACTAAGAAACTTAGTTAAAAAACTATTAATTAATGACACATATTTCATATACATTGGTAATAATTAAAATTATATAAAGGCGCGCGATAGTATATTTGTTCACCATATTCATATAGTATCATGGTATAATAGATGTAAACACATTCAATATTTTTCTTCTTCTCCATCACCAAATTTTATGTTATTTCACAAAGAAACTAAGTTAAGAGATTATTAATTAATGTCACATATGTCATATACATTGGTAATAATTAAATTATATAAAGGCGCTCGGTAGTATATTTGTTCACCATCTTTATATATTATTATGGTATAATAGATGTAAACAAATTCTTTATTTTTCTTCTTCTCCATCACCAAATTTTTGGTTACTTCCGCACTAAGTAACTAAATTAAAAGACTATTAATTAGTGACACATATTTCATATAGATTAGTAATAATTCAAAATATATAATGAGGCCCGATAGTATATTTATTCACCATATTCATATTTTATTATGGTATAATAGAGATAAACAATTTCAATATTTTTCTTCTTCTCCATCACCAAATTTTAGGTTACTTCATCACTAAGAAACTAAGTTAAAAGACTATTAATTAATGACAGATATTTCATAAACATTGGTAATAATTAAAATTATATAACGATGCTGGATATTATATTTATTCCCCATATTCACATTGTATTATAGAATAATAGACATAAATAATTTCATTATTTTTCTTCTTCTCCATCACCAAATTTTAGGTTACTTCATCACTAAGAAACTAAATAAAAGACTGTTAATTAATGACACATATTTCATATACATTGGTATTAATTAAAATTATATAATGACGCTCGATAGTATATTTGTTTATCATATTCATATTATATTAAGGTATAATAGATATAAACAATTTCAATATTTTTCTTCTTCTCAATCATCAAATTTTAGGTTACTTCATAACGAAGAAACAAAATAAAAGACTATTATTTAATGACACATATTTCATATACATTGGTAATAATTAAAATTATATAACGACGGTCAATAGTATATTTATTTACCATATTCACATTGTATTATAGTATAATAGATGTAAACAATTTCAATATTTTTCTTCTTCTCCATCGCCAAATTATAGGTTACTTCTTCATTAAAAAACAAAATAAAACACTATTAATTAATGGCACATACTTCATATACATTGGTAATAATTAAAATTACATAACAATGCTCGATAGTATATTTATTTACCCTATTCACATTATATTACGGTATAATAGATGTAAACAATTTCAATATTTTTCTTCTTCTCCAACACCAAATTTTAGGTTACTTCATCACTTAGAAACTAAGCTAAAAGACTATTATTAATGACATATATTTCATATACATTGATAATAATTAAAATTATATAAAGACACTTGGTAGTATATTTGTTCACCATATTAATATAGTATTATGGTATAATAGATGTAAACAAATTCAATATTTTTCTTCTTTTCCATCACCAAATTTTAGGTTACTTCTGCACTAAGTAACTAAATTAAAAGACTATTAATAAATGATACATATTTCATATACTTTAGTAATAATTCAAAATATAATATGAGGCCCGACAGTATATTTATTCACGATATTCATATTGTATTATGGTATAATAGATATAAATAATTTCAATATTTTTCTTCTTCTCCGTCACCAAATTTTCGGTTACTTCATCACTAAGAAACTAAGTTAAAAGACTATTAATTAATGACACATATTTCATATACATTGGTAATTATTAAAATTATATAACTACGCTCGATATTATATTTATTCCCCATATTCACATTGTACTATGGTATAATAGACATAGATAATTTCATTATTTTTCTTCTTCCCAATCACCATGTTTTAGGTTACTTCATCACTAAGAAACTAAATAAAAGAGTGTTAATTAATGAGACATATTTCATATACATTGGTATTAATTAAAATTATATAATGACGCTCGATAGTATATTTATTCACCATATTCATATTATATTAAGGTATAATAGATATAAACTATTTCAATATTTTTCTTCTTCTCCATCACCAAATTTTAGGTTACTTCTTCATTAAGAAACTAAATAAAAGACTATTAATTAATGACACATATTTCATATACGTTGGTAACAATTGAAATTATATAATGAGGCCCGATAGTATATTTATTCACCATATTCATATTGTATTATGGTATAATAGATGTTAACAATTTTAATATTTTTCTTCTTCTGCATCACCAAATTTTAGGTTACTTCATCACTAAGAAACTAAGTTAAAAGACTATTAATCAATGACACATATGTCATATACATTAGTAATAATTCTAAATATATAACGAGGCCCGATAGTAGATTTATTCACCATATTAATATTGTATTATGTTATAATAGATGTAAACAATTTTAATATTTTTCTTCTTCTCCATCACCAAATTTTAGATTATTTTATCACTAAGAAACTAAGTTAAAAGACTATTAATTAATGACACATATTTCATATACATTGGAAATAATTAAAAATAAAAAACAACGCTCGATAGTATATTTAATTACCAAATTCATATTATTTTATGGTATAATAGATGTAAACAACTTCAATATTTTTCTTCTTCTCCATCACCAAATTCTAGGTTACTTCATCACTAAGAAACTTAGTTAAAAAACTATTAATTAATGACACATATTTCATATACATTGGTAATAATTAAAATTATATAAAGGCGCTCGATAGTATATTTGTTCACCATATTCATATAGTATCATGGTATAATAGATGTAAACACATTCAATATTTTTCTTCTTCTCCATCACCAAATTTTATGTTATTTCACAAAGAAACTAAGTTATAAGATTAATAATTAATGTCACATATGTCATATACATTGGTAATAATTAAATTATATAAAGGCGCTCGGTAGTATATTTGTTCACCATCTTTATATATTATTATGGTATAATAGATGTAAACAAATTCTTTATTTTTCTTCTTCTCCATCACCAAATGTTTGGTTACTACCGCACTAAGTAACTAAATTAAAAGACTATTAATTAGTGACACATATTTCATATAGATTAGTAATAATTCAAAATATATAATGAGGCCCGATAGTATATTTATTCACCAGATTCATATTTTATTATGGTATAATAGATATAAACAATTTCAATATTTTTCTTTTTCTCCATCACCAAATTTTAGGTTACTTCATCACTAAGAAACTAAGTTAAAAGACTATTAATTAATGACAGATATTTCATATTCATTGGTAATAATTAAAATTATATAACGATGCTGGATATTATATTTATTCCCCATATTCACATTGTATTATAGAATAATAGACATAAATAATTTCATTATTTTTCTTCTTCTCCATCACCAAATTTTAGGTTACTTCATCACTAAGAAACTAAATAAAAGACTGTTAATTAATGACACATATTTCATATACATTGGTATTATTTAAAATTATATAATGATGCTCGATAGTATATTTATTTATCATATTCATATTATATTAAGGTATAATAGATATAAACAATTTCAATATTTTTCTTCTTCTCCATCACCAAATTTTAGGTTACTTCTTCACGAAGAAACAAAATAAAAGACTATTAATTAATGACACATATTTCATATACATTGGTAATAATTAAAATTATATAACGACGGTCAATAGTATATTTATTTACCATATTCACATTATATTATAGTATAATAGATGTAAAAAATTTCAATATTTTTCTTCTTCTCCATCGCCAAATTTTAGGTTACTTCTTCATTAAAAAACAAAATAAAAGACTATTAATTAATGGCACATACTTCATATACATTGGTAATAATTAAAATTACATAACAATGCTCTATAGTATATTTATTTACCCTATTCACATTATATTACAGTATAATAGATGTAAACAATTTCAATATTTTTCTTCTTCTCCATCACCAAATTTTAGGTTACTTCATCACATAGAAACTAAGCTAAAAGACTATTAATTAATGACATATATTTCATATATATTGATAATAATTAAAATTATATAAAGAAACTTGGTAGTATATTTGTTCACCATATTAATATAGTATTATGGTATAATAGATGTAAACAAATTCAATATTTTTCTTCTTTTCCATCACCAAATTTTAGGTTACTTCTGCACTAAGTAACTAAATTAAAAGACTATTAATTAATGATACATATTTCATATACATTAGTAATAATTCAAAATATAATATGAGGCCCGATAGTATATTTATTCACGATATTCATATTGTATTATGGTATAATAGATATAAATAATTCCAATATTTTTCTTCTTCTCCGTCACCAAATTTTAGGTTACTTCATCACTAAGAAACTAAGTTAAAAGACTATTAATTAATGACACATAATTCATATACATTGGTAATTATTAAAATTATATAACTACGCTCGATATTATATTTATTCCCAATATTCACATTGTACTATGGTATAATAGACATAGATAATTTCATTATTTTTCTTCTTCCCAATCACCATGTTTTAGGTTACTTCATCACTAAGAAACTAAATAAAAGAGTGTTAATTAATGAGACATATTTCATATACATTGGTATTAATTAAAATTATATAATGACGCTCGATAGTATATTTATTCACCATATTCATATTATATTAAGGTATAATAGATATAAACTATTTCAATATTTTTCTTCTTCTCCATCACCAAATTTTAGGTTACTTCTTCATTAAGAAACTAAATAAAAGACTATTAATTAATGACACATATTTCATATACGTTGGTAACAATTGAAATTATATAATGAGGCCCGATAGTATATTTATTCACCATATTCATATTGTATTATGGTATAATAGATGTTAACAATTTTAATATTTTTCTTCTTCTGCATCACCAAATTTTAGGTTACTTCATCACTAAGAAACTAAGTTAAAAGACTATTAATCAATGACACATATGTCATATACATTAGTAATAATTCTCAATATATAACGAGGCCCGATAGTAGATTTATTCACCATATTAATATTGTATTATGTTATAATAGATGTAAACAATTTCAATATTTTTCTTCTTCTCCATCACCAAATTTTAGATTATTTTATCACTAAGAAACTAAGTTAAAAGACTATTAATTAATGACACATATTTCATATACATTGGTAATAATTAAAATTAAAAAACAATGCTCGATAGTATATTTAATTACCAAATTCATATTATTTTATGGTATAATAGATGTAAACAACTTCAATATGTTTCTTCTTCTCCATCACAAAATTCTAGGTTACTTCATCACTAAGAAACTTAGTTAAAAAACTATTAATTAATGACACATATTTCATATACATTGGTAATAATTAAAATTATATAAAGACGCTGGATAGTATATTTGTTCACCATATTCATATAGTATCATGGTATAATAGATGTAAACACATTCAATATTTTTCTTCTTCTCCATCACCAAATTTTATGTTATTTCACAAAGAAACTAAGTTATAAGATTAATAATTAATGTCACATATGTCATATACATTGGTAATAATTAAATTATATAAAGGCGCTCGGTAGTATATTTGTTCACCATCTTTATATATTATTATGGTATAATAGATGTAAACAAATTCTTTATTTTTCTTCTTCTCCATCACCAAATGTTTGGTTACTACCGCACTAAGTAACTAAATTAAAAGACTATTAATTAGTGACACATATTTCATATAGATTAGTAATAATTCAAAATATATAATGAGGCCCGATAGTATATTTATTCACCAGATTCATATTTTATTATGGTATAATAGATATAAACAATTTCAATATTTTTCTTTTTCTCCATCACCAAATTTTAGGTTACTTCATCACTAAGAAACTAAGTTAAAAGACTATTAATTAATGACAGATATTTCATATTCATTGGTAATAATTAAAATTATATAACGATGCTGGATATTATATTTATTCCCCATATTCACATTGTATTATAGAATAATAGACATAAATAATTTCATTATTTTTCTTCTTCTCCATCACCAAATTTTAGGTTACTTCATCACTAAGAAACTAAATAAAAGACTGTTAATTAATGACACATATTTCATATACATTGGTATTATTTAAAATTATATAATGATGCTCGATAGTATATTTATTTATCATATTCATATTATATTAAGGTATAATAGATATAAACAATTTCAATATTTTTCTTCTTCTCCATCACCAAATTTTAGGTTACTTCTTCACGAAGAAACAAAATAAAAGACTATTAATTAATGACACATATTTCATATACATTGGTAATAATTAAAATTATATAACGACGGTCAATAGTATATTTATTTACCATATTCACATTATATTATAGTATAATAGATGTAAAAAATTTCAATATTTTTCTTCTTCTCCATCGCCAAATTTTAGGTTACTTCTTCATTAAAAAACAAAATAAAAGACTATTAATTAATGGCACATACTTCATATACATTGGTAATAATTAAAATTACATAACAATGCTCTATAGTATATTTATTTACCCTATTCACATTATATTACAGTATAATAGATGTAAACAATTTCAATATTTTTCTTCTTCTCCATCACCAAATTTTAGGTTACTTCATCACATAGAAACTAAGCTAAAAGACTATTAATTAATGACATATATTTCATATATATTGATAATAATTAAAATTATATAAAGAAACTTGGTAGTATATTTGTTCACCATATTAATATAGTATTATGGTATAATAGATGTAAACAAATTCAATATTTTTCTTCTTTTCCATCACCAAATTTTAGGTTACTTCTGCACTAAGTAACTAAATTAAAAGACTATTAATTAATGATACATATTTCATATACATTAGTAATAATTCAAAATATAATATGAGGCCCGATAGTATATTTATTCACGATATTCATATTGTATTATGGTATAATAGATATAAATAATTCCAATATTTTTCTTCTTCTCCGTCACCAAATTTTAGGTTACTTCATCACTAAGAAACTAAGTTAAAAGACTATTAATTAATGACACATAATTCATATACATTGGTAATTATTAAAATTATATAACTACGCTCGATATTATATTTATTCCCAATATTCACATTGTACTATGGTATAATAGACATAGATAATTTCATTATTTTTCTTCTTCCCAATCACCATGTTTTAGGTTACTTCATCACTAAGAAACTAAATAAAAGAGTGTTAATTAATGAGACATATTTTCATATACATTGGTATTAATTAAAATTATATAATGACGCTCGATAGTATATTTATTCACCATATTCATATTATATTAAGGTATAATAGATATAAACTATTTCAATATTTTTCTTCTTCTCCATCACCAAATTTTAGGTTACTTCTTCATTAAGAAACTAAATAAAAGACTATTAATTAATGACACATATTTCATATACGTTGGTAACAATTGAAATTATATAATGAGGCCCGATAGTATATTTATTCACCATATTCATATTGTATTATGGTATAATAGATGTTAACAATTTTAATATTTTTCTTCTTCTGCATCACCAAATTTTAGGTTACTTCATCACTAAGAAACTAAGTTAAAAGACTATTAATCAATGACACATATGTCATATACATTAGTATAATTCTCAATATATAACGAGGCCCGATAGTAGATTTATTCACCATATTAATATTGTATTATGTTATAATAGATGTAAACAATTTCAATATTTTTCTTCTTCTCCATCACCAAATTTTAGATTATTTTATCACTAAGAAACTAAGTTAAAAGACTATTAATTAATGACACATATTTCATATACATTGGTAATAATTAAAATTAAAAAACAATGCTCGATAGTATATTTAATTACCAAATTCATATTATTTTATGGTATAATAGATGTAAACAACTTCAATATGTTTCTTCTTCTCCATCACAAAATTCTAGGTTACTTCATCACTAAGAAACTTAGTTAAAAAAACTATTAATTAATGACACATATTTCATATACATTGGTAATAATTAAAATTATATAAAGACGCTGGATAGTATATTTGTTCACCATATTCATATAGTATCATGGTATAATAGATGTAAACACATTCAATATTTTTCTTCTTCTCCATCACAAAATTTTATGTTATTTCACCAAGAAACTAAGTTAAGAGATTAATAATTAATGTCACATATGTCATATACATTGGTAATAATTAAATTATATAAAGGCGCTCGGTAGTATATTTGTTCACCATCTTTATATATTATTATGGTATAATAGATGTAAACAAATTCTTTATTTTTCTTCTTCTCCATCACCATATTTTTGGTTACTTCCGCACTAAGTAACTAAATTAAAAGACTATTAATTAGTGACACATATTTCATATAGATTAGTAATAATTCAAAATATATAATGAGACCCGATTGTATATTTATTCACCATATTCATATTTTATTATGGTATAATATATATAAACAATTTCAATATTTTTCTTCTTATCCATCACCAAATTTTAGGGTACTTCATCACTAAGAAACTAAGTTAAAAGACTATTAATTAATGACAGATATTTCATATACATTGGTAATAATTAAAATTATATAACGATGATGGATATTATATTTATTCCCCCATATTCATATTGTATTATAGAATAATAGACATAAATAATTTAATTATTTTTCTTCATCTCCATCACCAAATTTTAGGTTACTTCATCACTAAGAAACTAATCAAAAGACTGTTAATTAATGACACATATTTCATATACATTGGTATTATTTAAAATTATATAATGACGCTCGATAGTATATTTATTTATCATATTCATATTATATTAAGGTATAATAGATATAAACAATTTCAATATTTTTCTTCTTCTCCATCACCAAATTTTAGGTTATTTCATCACTAAGACACTATGTTAAAAGAATATTAATTAATAACACATATTTCATATACATTCTTAATAATTCAAATTATATATTTAAGTTTAATAGTATATTTATTCACCATATCGATATTCTATTATGGTATAATAGATATGAACAATTTCAATATTTTTCTTCTTCTCCATCACCAAATTTTAAGTTACTTCTTCACGAAGAAACAAAATAAAAGACTATTAATTAATGACACATATTTCATATACATTGGTAATAATTAAAATTATATAACGACGGTCAATAGTATATTTATTTACCATATTCACATTGTATTATAGTATAATAGATGTAAACAATTTCAATATTTTTCTTCTTCTCCATCGCCAAATTTTAGGTTACTTCTTCATTAAAAAACAAAATAAAAGACTATTAATTAATGACACATACTTCATATACATTGGTAATAATTAAAATTACATAACAATGCTCGATAGTATATTTTTACCATATTCACATTATATTACGGTATAATAGATGTAAACAATTTCAATATTTTTTCTTCTTCTCCATCACCAAATTTTAGGTTACTTCATCACTTAGAAACTAATCTAAAACACTATTAATTAATGACATATATTTCATATACATTGATAATAATTAAAATTATATAAAAACACTTGGTAGTATATTTGTTCACCATATTAATATAGTATTATGGTATAATAGATGTAAACAAATTCAATATTTTTCTTCTTTTCCATCACCAAATTTTAGGTTACTTCTCTGCTCTATGTAACTAAATTAAAAGACTATTAATTAATGACACATATTTCATATACTTTAGTAATAATTCAAAATATAATATGAGGCCCGATAGTATATTTATTCACGATATTCATATTGTATTATGGTATAATAGATATAAATAATTTCAATATTTTTCTTCTTCTCCATCACCAAATTTTAGGTTACTTCATCACTAAGAAACTAAGTTAAAAGACTATTAATTAATGACACATATTTCATATACATTGGTAATTATTAAAATTATATAACTACACTCGATATTATATTTATTCCCCATATTCACATTGTACTATGGTATAATAGTCATAGATAATTTCATTATTTTTCTTCTTCCCAATCACCATGTTTTAGGTTACTTCATCACTAAGAAACTAAATAAAAGAGTGTTAATTAATGACACATATTTCATATACATTGGTATTAATTAAAATTATATAATGACGCTCGATAGTATATTTATTCACCATATTCATATTATATTAAGGTATAATAGATATAAACTATTTCAATATTTTACTTCTTCTCCATCACCAAATTTTAGGTTACTTCTTCATTAAGAAACTAAATAAAAGACTATTAATTAATGACACATATTTCCTATACGTTGGTAACAATTGAAATTATAATGAGGCCCCAATAGTATATTTATTCACCATATTCATATTGTATTATGGTATAAATAGATGTTAGCAATTTTAATATTTGTCTTCTTCTGCATCACCAAATTTTAGGTTACTTCATCACTAAGAAACTAAGTTAAAAGACTATTAATCAATGACATATATTTCATATACATTAGTAATAATTCTAAATATATAACGACGTCCGATAGTAGATTTAGTCACCATATTAATATTGTATTATGTTATAATAAATGTAAACAATTTCAATATTTTTCTTCTTCTCCATCACCAAATTTTAGATTATTTTATCACTAAGAAACTAAGTTAAAAGACTATTAATTAATGACACATATTTCATATACATTGGCAATAATTAAAAATAAAAAACAACGCTCGATAGTATATTTAATTACCAAATTCATATTATTTTATGGTATAATAGATGTAAACAACTTCAATATTTTTCTTCTTCTCCATCACCAAATTCTAGGTTACTTCATCTCTAAGAAACTTAGTTAAAAAACTATTAATTAATGACACATATTTCATATACATTGGTAATAATTAAATTATATAAAGGCGATCGGTAGTATATTTGTTCACAATCTTTATATATTATTATGGTATAATAGATGTAAACAAATTCTTTATTTTTCTTCTTCTCCATCACCAAATATTTGGTTACTTCCGCACTAAGTAACTAAATTAAAAGACTATTAATTAGTGAGACATATTTCATATAGATTAGTAATAATTCAAAATATATAATGAGGACCGATAGTATATTTATTCACCATATTCATATTTTATTATGGTATAATAGATATAAACAATTTCAATATTTTTCTTCTTCTCCATCACCAAATTTTAGGTTACTTCATCACTAAGAAACTAAGTTAAAAGACTATTAATTAATGACAGATATTTCATATACATTGGTAATAATTAAAATTATATAACGATGCTGGATATTATATTTATTCCCCATATTCACATTGTATTATAGAATAATAGACATAAATAATTTCATTATTTTTCTTCTTCTCCATCACCAAATTTTAGGTTACTTCATAAGTAAGAAACTAAATAAAAGACTGTTAATTAATGACACATATTTCATATACATTGGTATTAATTAAAATTATATAATGACGCTCGATAGTATATTTATTTATCATATTCATATTATATTAAGGTATAATAGATATAAACAATTTAAATATTTTTCTTCTTCTCCATCACCAAATTTTAGGTTACTTCTTCACGAAGAAACAAAATAAAAGACTATTAATTAATGACACATATTTCATATACATTGGTAATAATTAAAATTATATAACGACGGTCAATAGTATATTTATTTCTCGTATTCACATTGTATTATAGTATAATGGATGTAAACAATTTCAATATTTTTCTTCTTCTCCATCGCCAAATTTTAGGTTACTTCTTCATTAAAAAACAAAATAAAAGACTATTAATTAATGACACATACTCTCATATACATTGGTAATAATTAAAATTACATAACAATGCTCGATAGTATATTTATTTACCATATTCAGATTATATTACGGTATAATAGATGTAAACAATTTCAATATTTTTCTTCTTCTCCATCACCAAATTTTAGGTTACTTCATCACTTAGAAACTAAGCTAAAAGACTATTAATTAATGACATATATTTCATATACATTGATTATAATTAAAATTATATAAAGACACTTGGTAGTATATTTGTTCACCATATTAATATAGTATTATGGTATAATAGATGTAAACAAATTCAATATTTTTCTTCTTTTCCATCACCAAATTTTAGGTTACTTCTGCACTAAGTAACTATATTAAAAGACTATTAATTAATGATACATATTTCATATACTTTAGTAATAATTCAAAATTTAATATGAGGCCCCGATAGTATATTTATTCACGATATTCATATTGTATTATGGTATAATAGATGTAAACAATTTCAATATTTTTCTTCTTCTCCATCACCAAATTTTAGATTATTTTATCACTAAGAAACTAAGTTAAAAGACTATTAATTAATGACACATATTTCATATACATTGGTAATAATTAAAATTAAAAAACAATGCTCGATAGTATATTTAATTACCAAATTCATATTATTTTATGGTATAATAGATGTAAACAACTTCAATATGTTTCTTCTTCTCCATCACAAAATTCTAGGTTACTTCATCACTAAGAAACTTAGTTAAAAAACTATTAATTAATGACACATATTTCATATACATTGGTAATAATTAAAATTATATAAAGACGCTGGATAGTATATTTGTTCACCATATTCATATAGTATCATGGTATAATAGATGTAAACACATTCAATATTTTTCTTCTTCTCCCATCACCAAATTTTATGTTATTTCACCAAGAAACTAAGTTAAGAGATTAATAATTAATGTCACATATGTCATATACATTGGTAATAATTAAATTATATAAAGGCGCTCGGTAGTATATTGTTCACCATCTTTATATATTATTATGGTATAATAGATGTAAACAAATTCTTTATTTTTCTTCTTCTCCATCACCATATTTTTGGTTACTTCCGCACTAAGTAACTAAATTAAAAGACTATTAATTAGTGACACATATTTCATATAGATTAGTAATAATTCAAAATATATAATGAGACCCGATAGTATATTTCATATTCATATTTTATTATGGTATAATAGATATAAACAATTTCAATATTTTTCTTCTTATCCATCACCAAATTTTAGGTTACTTCATCACTAAGAAACTAAGTTAAAAGACTATTAATTAATGACAGATATTTCATATACATTGGTAATAATTAAAATTATATAACGATGATGGATATTATATTTATTCCCCATATTCACATTGTATTATAGAATAATAGACATAAATAATTTAATTATTTTTCTTCTTCTCCATCACCAAATTTTAGGTTACTTCATCACTAAGAAACTAATCAAAAGACTTTTAATTAATGACACATATTTCATATATATTGGTATTATTTAAAATTATATAATGACGCTCGATAGTATATTTATTTATCATATTCATATTATATTAAGGTATAATAGATATAAACAATTTCAATATTTTTCTTCTTCTCCATCACCAAATTTTAGGTTTTTTCATCACTAAGACACTATGGTAAAAGAATATTAATTAATAACACATATTTCATATACATTCTTAATAATTCAAATTATATATTTAAGTTTAATAGTATTTTTATTCACCATATCGATATTCTATTATGGTATAATAGATATGAACAATTTCAATATTTTTCTTCTTCTCCATCACCAAATTTTAAGTTACTTCTTCACGAAGAAACAAAATAAAAGACTATTAATTAATGACACATATTTCATATACATTGGTAATAATTAAAATTATATAACGACCGTCAATAGTATATTTATTTACCATATTCACATTGTATTATAGTATAATAGATGTAAACAATTTCAATATTTTTCTTCTTCTCCATCGCCAAATTTTAGGTTACTTCTTCATTCAAAAACAAAATAAAAGACTATTAATTAATGAGACATACTTCATATGCATTGGTAATAATTAAAATTACATAACAATGCTCGATAGTATATTTATTTACCATATTCACATTATATTACGGTATAATAGATGTAAACAATTTCAATATTTTTCTTCTTCTCCATCACCAAATTTTAGGTTACTTCATCACTTAGAAACTAATCTAAAAGACTATTAATTAATGACATATATTTCATATACATTGATAATAATTAAAATTATATAAAAACACTTGGTAGTATATTTGTTCACCATATTAATATAGTATTATGGTATAATAGATGTAAACAAATTCAATATTTTTCTTCTTTTCCATCACCAAATTTTAGGTTACTTCTGCTCTAAGTAACTAAATTAAAAGAATATTAATTAATGACACATATTTCATATACTTTAGTAATAATTCAAAATATAATATGAGGCCCGATAGTATATTTAATCACGATATTCATATTGTATTATGGTATAATAGATATAAATAATTTCAATATTTTTCTTCTTCTCCATCACCAAATTTTAGGTTACTTCATCACTAAGAAACTAAGTTAAAAGACTATTAATTAATGACACATATTTCATATACATTGGTAATTATTAAAATTATATAACTACGCTCGATATTATATTTATTCCTCATATTCACATTGTACTATGGTATAATAGTCATAGATAATTTCATTATTTTTCTTCTTCCCAATCACCATGTTTTAGGTTACTTCATCACTAAGAAACTAAATAATAGAGTGTTAATTAATGACACATATTTCATATACATTGGTATTAATTAAAATTATATAATGACGCTCGATAGTATATTTATTCACCATATTCATATTATATTAAGGTATAATAGATATAAACTATTTCAATATTTTTCTTCTTCTCCATCACCAAATTTTAGGTTACTTCTTCATTAAGAAACTAAATAAAAGACTATTAATAAATGACACATATTTCCTATACGTTGGTAACAATTGAAATTATATAATGAGGCCCAATAGTATATTTATTCACCATATTCATATTGTATTATGGTATAATAGATGTTAGCAATTTTAATATTTGTCTTCTTCTGCATCACCAAATTTTAGGTTACTTCATCACTAAGAAACTAAGTTAAAAGACTATTAATCAATGACATATATTTCATATACATTAGTAATAATTCTAAATATATAACGACGTCCGATAGTAGATTTAGTCACCATATTAATATTGTATTATGTTATAATAAATGTAAACAATTTCAATATTTTTCTTCTTCTCCATCACCAAATTTTAGATTATTTTATCACTAAGAAACTAAGTTAAAAGACTATTAATTAATGACACATATTTCATATACATTGGCAATAATTAAAAATAAAAAACAACGCTCGATAGTATATTTAATTACCAAATTCATATTATTTTATGGTATAATAGATGTAAACAACTTCAATATTTTTCTTCTTCTCCATCACCAAATTCTAGGTTACTTCATCTCTAAGAAACTTAGTTAAAAAACTATTAATTAATGACACATATTTCATATACATTGGTAATAATTAAATTATATAAAGGCGATCGGTAGTATATTTGTTCACAATCTTTATATATTATTATGGTATAATAGATGTAAACAAATTCTTTATTTTTCTTCTTCTCCATCACCAAATATTTGGTTACTTCCGCACTAAGTAACTAAATTAAAAGACTATTAATTAGTGAGACATATTTCATATAGATTAGTAATAATTCAAAATATATAATGAGGACCGATAGTATATTTATTCACCATATTCATATTTTATTATGGTATAATAGATATAAACAATTTCAATATTTTTCTTCTTCTCCATCACCAAATTTTAGGTTACTTCATCACTAAGAAACTAAGTTAAAAGACTATTAATTAATGACAGATATTTCATATACATTGGTAATAATTAAAATTATATAACGATGCTGGATATTATATTTATTCCCCATATTCACATTGTATTATAGAATAATAGACATAAATAATTTCATTATTTTTCTTCTTCTCCATCACCAAATTTTAGGTTACTTCATAAGTAAGAAACTAAATAAAAGACTGTTAATTAATGACACATATTTCATATACATTGGTATTAATTAAAATTATATAATGACGCTCGATAGTATATTTATTTATCATATTCATATTATATTAAGGTATAATAGATATAAACAATTTAAATATTTTTCTTCTTCTCCATCACCAAATTTTAGGTTACTTCTTCACGAAGAAACAAAATAAAAGACTATTAATTAATGACACATATTTCATATACATTGGTAATAATTAAAATTATATAACGACGGTCAATAGTATATTTATTTCTCGTATTCACATTGTATTATAGTATAATGGATGTAAACAATTTCAATATTTTTCTTCTTCTCCATCGCCAAATTTTAGGTTACTTCTTCATTAAAAAACAAAATAAAAGACTATTAATTAATGACACATACTTCATATACATTGGTAATAATTAAAATTACATAACAATGCTCGATAGTATATTTATTTACCATATTCAGATTATATTACGGTATAATAGATGTAAACAATTTCAATATTTTTCTTCTTCTCCATCACCAAATTTTAGGTTACTTCATCACTTAGAAACTAAGCTAAAAGACTATTAATTAATGACATATATTTCATATACATTGATTATAATTAAAATTATATAAAGACACTTGGTAGTATATTTGTTCACCATATTAATATAGTATTATGGTATAATAGATGTAAACAAATTCAATATTTTTCTTCTTTTCCATCACCAAAATTTAGGTTACTTCTGCACTAAGTAACTATATTAAAAGACTATTAATTAATGATACATATTTCATATACTTTAGTAATAATTCAAAATTTAATATGAGGCCCGATAGTATATTTATTCACGATATTCATATTGTATTATGGTATAATAGATGTAAACAATTTCAATATTTTTCTTCTTCTCCATCACCAAATTTTAGATTATTTTATCACTAAGAAACTAAGTTAAAAGACTATTAATTAATGACACATATTTCATATACATTGGTAATAATTAAAATTAAAAAACAATGCTCGATAGTATATTTAATTACCAAATTCATATTATTTTATGGTATAATAGATGTAAACAACTTCAATATGTTTCTTCTTCTCCATCACAAAATTCTAGGTTACTTCATCACTAAGAAACTTAGTTAAAAAACTATTAATTAATGACACATATTTCATATACATTGGTAATAATTAAAATTATAT
>CATIWC010001592.1:0-121458 GCA_948472305.1 Vicia faba | reverse complement strand
AATTAATGAGTAAGAATAATCAATGTGAATTGCATTGTTGCATGTCAGTGTCGCATGCTGTGATACGGTGGGAGAACTGACTTGAGGGTTTTGCGTTTTATCACAAATGTTGCGGTTAGCAAGAGTCACCGCCGACTTTTCTTTTATCCAAAAGGAAAGGTGAAAAAGCACAGGAAAGACCTTTGAGATGTTTTCTTGAGTTCGGGGGGTAGATTATGAAAAGGGAAGGTATTAGCACCCTTTTCATCCATGGTTTTCCATTGGCTCTTAGTTACTTGCTAGATCACTTGCTTTTGTTGTTTGAAAATGTGTTTGGTGTGGTTTTAAACGTATTTTGTAAAATAGCCATTTGTCTAGGAAATCTTTGTAATGATTCTCGTTCGTAAGAATGTATACAAAGATGTTTGTCTTTTTGAAAATGTTTTCAATTTTGTAGGATGTTTTGGAAATGTGTGTGTTTGTTTTTGAAAATAGCAAGGATATTTGTTTTGAAATGGAGCAAGTAACTAGAAGCAATCTACCTACTCAAATGTCTTTCTTATGCATTTTCTATTCCTTTGACATTGTTGTCTTACCATTGATTTGGTAAGCAACCCTATCTTTGGATGTAAATGGGACGGGCGTGGGTCATCGTATAGCCATGATTAGCAATGTTGCAAAGTATCTTAGCATTTTTGAGGGACCAAGATCATTTTTGTAAGGAAACCTTGAATAGCGTCATCGAGGGACTATGATCTTATACTTGTTTGTTTTGCCAAGTACTTCGCATGCGTAATATGGCCATTTTTGTATAAGGCAACCAAGTGGAGAAACCCTAAGGATGCTTGTGTGCAAGTGTATCATTTTCATGCTTTGGTTTTATCATGTATTTAGGGTTTTCTATTTTGCTTTGTTTTGATCTTATCATACAAACCCTAATTACTAATCATGGCATGTAAAACGGTAAATTCCGTAATGTAAATATTACTAAGCTATTACAACAATTTTATGGGAGAGGGGAATACAAATTTGAATGGGGATTTGCAAGAATGTAAACATAAATAAATTATTACAACCAAATCGAAATTGTACGAATATTAGAATAAATAAAATACAATATTTAAGAATGCAATATAATGTACATGTAAGAAAAGATTTTTGTCTTGTTTTTATGTAAAAGAAATTTTAATCTAAACCTAAAAATATAAAGAAAAGAAATAATTTTTAGAAGGGAGGCTTAACCCTAATTATTATTTTAAAAGAAAATAAAATTCTTATATACTAATTTTTATGTATTTTTTGTATTGAAATAATAAATAATATTGTATAAAAATATGAAGTTTTTATATATGTAAAAATAAATATTTATAAGTATGAAATAAAAATTAAATTAAACTAAACATGTTCTAATTATATTTTACAAGTTTATTAGGAAAAATAGATAATATATATATATATATATATATATATATATATATATATATATATATATATATATATATATATATATATATATATATATATATATATATATATATATATATATATATATATATATATATATATATATATATATATATATATATATTATATATATATATATATATATATATATATATATATATATATATATATATATATATATATATATATATATATATATATATATATATATATATATATATATATATATATATATATATATATATATATGTTGAAGATAAAATATATTATTATGTGCAAAATAAAATAAAGTAAAATATGATATTATCAAATTTATATTTTTTAGGATTTTTATACATCAAAGAAAATATTTAATGTATTAAAATGAAAATAAAACAAATAAAATAAAAATATAAAAAAGTTGAGCAAAGGGGGTGTCTTGAATGATCAGATGGTGAAAGTTAAAAAAAAATAGTTAAGCCCAATATGGAGGCCCAAACCTGCAAAAAGCCAAAAAACTGAAAAATGGAAAAATGTGAAAAACAAAAGTAGCGCCCAGGTTCGAACCCAGGACATGGGTCTTACCAGCGTGCTACTTTACCACTGGGGTGGCTGTACATCCATTGTCTTAAGTGAAATGAAAATAACATAACATGAACAAAGTCCTTGCCATGTACTTCATCTTCTTCCCCAAGCTGGCCGGATACCCTGTAACTCTCTCATTCTTCCATGAAAATGAAAACTCATAACATGAAAGTTGTAGTATTTGATCTCACGATTCTAACCATACAAGTTATGTAAACTAACAATCAAAGATCAGGGAGAATTTTAAAAGCCCTAAATTTAAACCTAATTTTTTTAGAAACTTCAAGTTCTAAATTCTCTCAGCTTAGGTCAAATAAATGCAAGATAATGATATGTACAGTTTCGTTGTAATGAGGACTACATTATTTGCTCACAAACTGTGGCCAATGGTTGCCTGTACAAGGAGATAGAAGTTGAGATTTTTACCTCCTTCAGTTGAAATCGTGGATGAGACTAGAGTGAGTTTGATGGAGGCCTGATGTTTGCTTGAGCTTCCTTGAACTTCCCTGAATGTATTCCAACCCTTACCTTGCTTTGAAAGTGTCTGAAACTCCTTGGCCAAGTCAACCTGCAAGGTTTGAAAACAAAAATGGCAGATGATGGAGAAGGGGTTACAGTACAGGGATGAAGGCCTGGATTGGTTAGATATTAAGTAGGGAAGATGTTTTGATGATCAAGACTTGAAACGCACGAGCCAAATGAGAGATTGGTATGCTTATGCCAAAACTGCAAGTTTTGACAATTTTCTGGTGTTTTTGAGCTTGGGAGTGTTTCAGGATTTAACCAATTGTTTCTTCGGTTATATTGTGTTTGTATATTAGCATTTAGAAGGTCTTAAGTCAGCTCTTCCACAGGTTTGTGAGTTATAGACTTTTGGCCACCTTTCTTGCTTTTGAAGCAAAGTGACAAGACAAGGCTTTTACATGCTTGTACTGGCTTGCTTAGGGTTGGTATATGTTCTATAAAAGTTGCCTTAGGTCTGTGGTACTTGTATGTGCCAAGGAGACAGGTTCAATGCTCAAGATTTGTAAAGTTTGCAAAAGTGGAGCTTTTCCAAAATGGCAATGGTCACTTTATGCCATTTATGGAATTACAAGTTGGGTAATGGTTCTAAGGCTTGGATTAAAAATTGAGTAAGCATTAAATTATGGAGTAAGGAACAAGTTTGGGACCTGTAAAGCATGGATTAGGCAGCATAGGTATTGATTGGAAAATTGTTCTTCATGAAATGGCTTGAACCAAAAGTGAGAAATTGCCAATTTCATCTCTTCGATTCTCCCTACTCAAAAATGATCTTGAGGAGTTCTTGGACATTTTGGAAAGCTTTAAATGTTCTCTATAACTAATATTTGAAATGCATTTCAAGATACCTCTTGGAACTAGGTGAAGAATTTCCATGAAGTTGGGTCCAAAACCAGCCTAAATTAGGGCAAAAATTCACTAAGTTACTTAGTTCATGAGCATGTATTCATAAATGTATATCTTGAGATCCAAGCATCTTTAGGGAAAAGTGTGTGAAGCAAAGTTGTATATTTCATGTAGGTCTACAACTTTCATGTTGGGAACTTTCTTTGAATCATTATGCATCATGGTGAAAAAGTAGCCTAAAGTTGAGAAAAAATAAGAAATTTTCTATACTTAGAAAATTTTCTAAGTTAAGAAAATTTTCAAATTTAAACCCTAATCTTCAAACTTGGATTTCTTGATGATCAAGTTTCACATTTTGACATGTTTTGATGAATTGTGATCTTTGGCACTTGATTTTGACCAAAAAGTCAAAGTTTGACTTTTTAGTGTACAGTTGACTTTTGATCAGTTGACTGCAAATTTCATCTGTCAATCCAATGAAATTGCAATGTTTTGAACCATGGAATTAGGTCAAGATTATGCAATTGAATCCTTGAAATCATGCTTTAACTCAATTGGTCATTTGCTAGGTTAAAAATCAGAAATTGCTCTTCCTCAGTCAAAACCCTAATTTTGACTATTTTGCCCTTTTGATGATTTGATCAAATTTTTTGAGGAATTGTAATCCAAACTTGATCAAATGATACATATGAGTCTAAAATGTTGATGTGGATAAAAAAATATGAAGTTTGACTGTAAATTGGCCATGGTTGACTTTTTCCCCAATATAGTTGATTTTTAGGTCAACTGTTCAATTGACTGATCAAAAATGTGGTTCAAGGTTTGAAACTTGTCATGAGCAATATTAGGGGTCTATAATGACGTTTGAAAGTCACATTAAGCATTGATAGTCCAAAAATCCTTGTGCAATATCAAACCCTAATTTTGGGTCATCAATGCATGATGAGATGTCCTGAGCTGACCAACCCCTAATCCAGCCTTGAGTCAAAGAAATCTTGTGAGAAAAGTCTTGATAAATGAGAGGGAAAATTTTAGGGTACAACAGCTTCCCCTGTTCAATCTTCTTAGACCTGAAGAGTTAGAGTGACAAGTTTTGTCATTCATGACTCAAAGGTGAAAGATGATTGGACACTAGAGTGCCCATAAATTTGCACTCGACAATGCGTGGTTGAGGGAATGGGCTTAAAGATGCCATTTAGAGAAGTGATAGAATCCTGTTGGAGTTGGGCTTGTAGATGCCATCCAAAAATGTATGTTGAATTGTAAGTTATAAGCTGAAAGAATGAGTATCAGAATGGCGTCCGTGTCTGGGGCGTATTTGAACTGTATATGGATTTGAATTTGGAACAAGTATCTGAATGGAATCCGTGTCTGGAGCATATCCATACTGTATCTGAACTTGAAATCTAAATGAGTATAAGAATGGCTTCCGTGCCTGGAGCGTATCTGAGTTGTATCTGAAGTTGAATCTGAATGAGTAACAGAACGGCATCCGTGTATGGAGTGTATCTGAACTGTATTCGAAGTTGAATCTGAATGAGTAACAGAATGTCTTACGTGTCTGGAGCGTATCTATACTGTATCTGAAGTTGAATCTGAATGAGTAATAGAATGGCTTCCGTGTCTGGAGTGTATTTGTACTGTATCTGAAGTTGAATCTGAATGAGTATCAGAATGGCTTCCATGTCTGGAGCGTATCTGTACTGTATCTGGGAGCATATTGTTAATGGTAGTTGTCAATCTTATCCTACAAGGGGTAAAATGTTATCTAAAACATAGAGTTTATGTTGCATGAAATGTATGATGCAATGTATTTTTTTTATCAATGTTTATGACATATGGATGTAATGTATGCGTATGTAAGCTGATTTCCTGTATCGTTGTTTGATTGAGGAAAATGAATCCTTGATTGCTATTGAGGACATGTTGAAACTTCCATGTCTTGAAGTTGGAGTACGGACGAACTCTTGTTGAGAGAAAGTAAATTCTGTTGTGGGGGTAATGTCATGCATTGCTTGTAAGGTCGGCTTGGGGAATTTTTGAGAAATTTGACGATTTCTACTGGCGAATTAATAGTTTGAAGTTTTAGTTCCGCTGGGGATTCAAATGACGTACTGTGGAGATTACTTACGGAATAGCCTAAAGACGTTTTCCTATCCCTTCAACCTATCAGTAATTATCCTTCCCACTTTGTTTATTTGTAAACAGTAATTATATTCAAATGCATATGTTCATTAATGAATCATTGGACGTTTTTTCAAATAAAACACAAGTGTAAAGAAAAAGATAAATAGTTTTCTGTACTTTCAAAGAGATATCTTCGTATTGCCTTTTGAATAAGTATTTTGTACAAAGGAGACAATCATTCTAGTAAGATAATGATGCCATAAAAGGGTAAGAAAAACTTTATACAAAGAAAGATAGCTATGTGCACTAATCCCATGGGGTTTCCATTCTGCTATAGCCTTCGTATCTCCAAATATCTTGTCTATTTGTTGCTTCGTCCGAAGATGATTGAATTGATCAGAAACTCTGAGTTTGTCAGTGGAAGTCAAGAGGTCGTCTTCAAAGTGATCTGACGAGACATAGTCATACGCTTTAATTCCCTAACTTTTGCCTGGACCGCCCTTTCGGGTTTTTAGTCCACCGGGAAACCTTTTTTTGCCCAAGTCGCCTTTTCAGGTTTTCAACTTGCCGGATGTACAATTTTTTTTAATTTTATCCCTAATTTTTTCCCGAACCTTTTGGTTCACCGGGATGCCCCTGTTTTGCCTAGGCGCGTCAACCTAGCGGGTCTCTTATGCGTAGCATCTTTTGACTATGTCCGCGTTCGCAGGGTGTGGCAGGTCGTCATCGTCCATGGTGGTTAAGATCATTTCCCCACCGGAGAATATGTTCTTGATTACAAATGGCCCTTCATAGGTAGTAGTCCATTTTCCCCTGGGATCACTTTGGTCCAAGATGATACGCTTGATTACTAGATCTCCAAATTGATATACTTGGCGTATGACTTTCTTGTTGAAAGCCTTGATCATCCGTTTTTGATACATCTGACCATGGAAAACAGCGGTAAGTATTTTTTCATCAATTAAGTTCAGTTGATCAAGTCGAGTCTGGATCCAATCGTCCTCATTCAAACCTGCGTCCTTCATAATTCTCAAAGAGGGGATCTGAACCTCAATAGGCAAGACAGCCTCCATGCCATAAACCAAAGAATATGGCGTTGCCCCAGTTGATGTGCGAGTCATGGTACAATACCCGTGGAGAGCAAATGGTAGCATATCATGCCAGTCTTTGTAGGTAACTGTCATTTTTTTATGATCTTTTTAATGTTTTTATTTGCAGCTTCGACGACACCATTCATCTTTGGCCGATAGGGGGATGAATTGTGATGCTGAATCTTGAACTGCTCGCACAAGGCGGTGATCATAGTATTATTAAGGTTGGTACCATTATCAGTGATGATCCTTTCTGGGATACCGTACCGGCAAATGAGATTCTGCTTGATGAAGCGGGCAACAACATTCTTAGTAACGGATGTGAAGGAAGCTACTTCGACCCATTTTGTAAAATAGTCAATGGCCACTAGAATAAAGCGGTGTCCATTAGAGGCTGTAGGCTTGATCTCTCCAATCATGTCGATTCCCCACATAGCAAAGGGCCAAGGAGTCGTCAAGACATTCAGAGGAACCAAAGGTACGTGCACCTTGTCAGCATAAATTTGACATTTATGACAGGTCCGAGAGTGTTGATAGCAATCCGCTTCCATGGTAGACCAATAATAACCTGCCCGTAGGATTTTCTTCGCCATCGTATGCCCACCGGAGTGAGTGCCAAAAGTACCTTCGTGTAATTCAACCATGATATTTTCAGCTTCAACCTTATCCACTCAACAAAGTAAAATGGAGTCGTGATTGCGTTTGTACAGGATGCCATTACTTAGGAAGAACTTAGCAGAGAATCTCCTTAAGAACTTTTTATCATTGATTGAAGCTCCTTCTGGATATTCTTGAGCCTCGAGATACCTCTTGACTTCATGAAACCAAGGCTGGTCCACTACCTCTTCAGTATTAATCTCGTGACAGTATGCTGGTTCATCCATTCGTTCGATGGTGATTTGGGGAGCCTCGTTATCCCAATTAAGTTTAAACATAGATGACATTGTGGCTAGAGCATCAGCTAGCTGATTTTCTTCTCGCAGGAAATGCTCGAAGGTAATCTTCTCAAAATGTGGTAACAATGTCAAAACATGTTCTTTGTAAGGGATAAGGTTTGGGTGCTTAGTGTCCCATTCTCCTTTGATCTGACTGACGACCAAAGCTAAATCTCCAAACACATCTAAAGACTTGATTCTCAAGTCTATGGCAGCCTTGAGACCAAAGATGCATGCTTCGTATTCCGCCATGTTGTTCGTACAATTGAAGCAAAGTCTGACAGTAAAGGGAGTGTGACACCCTTTCGGAGATATGAGTACAGCGCCGATACCATTACCAAGTGCATTGGATGCCCCATCAAAGAACAGGGTCCATCGGGATCCTTGTTCAGGTCTGTCATATAGTCTAACTTCTTCACAGTTATCTAATGTCATGGTGTCTTCATCCGGGAATTCAAACTTCATGGACTGATAATCTTCTACGGCCTGATGAGCAAGATGATCAGCTAGCACACTGCCCTTTATAGCTTTCTGGGTAGTGTACTTTATATCATATTATATTAGGATCATTTGCCATCTAGCTATCCTCCCAGATAGAGCAGGATTTTCGAAGATGTACTTTATCAGATCCATCTTAGATATCAACAAAGTAGTATGAATCAACATATACTGTCTTAGCCGGCGAGCAGCCCATGCCAGAGCGCATCAAGTTTTCTCGAGCAGTGAATATCTGGTTTCACAGTCGGTAAACTTTTTGCTCAGGTAGTAAATAGCGTGCTCTTTTCGTCCAGACTCGTCATGCTGCCCCAATACACACCCCATTGAGTTCTCTAAAACGGTCATATACATGATTAGTGGTCTTCCTTCGACTGGTGGCATCAAAACAGGAGGCTCTTGTAAATACTCTTTGATCTTGTCAAAAGCAATCTGACATTCATCATTCCATCTGACTACCTGATCTTTCTTCAATAATTTGAAGATTGGTTCACAAGTAGCTGTTAGGTGAGAAATGAATCTAGCAATATAGTTCAGGCGTCCCAAGAATCCTCTGACTTCCTTCTCAGTACGAGGAGTAGGCATTTCTTGTATCGCTTTAACCTTGGCAGGATCAACCTCGATGCCTTTGTTGCTGACAACAAAACCTAGGAGTTTACCGGACCGTACTCCGAATGTGCACTTGTTTGGATTCAACCTTAGTTTATACTCCTTCAACCTCTCGAACAACTTTTGCAAATGATCAAGGTGATCCTCTTCAGTTTGTGATCGGGCTATCATGTCATCTACATAGACCTCTATCTCATGATGTATCATATCATGAAATAAAGCTACCATGGCGTGTTGATAGGTTGCCCCAGTATTCTTCTGTCCGAATGGCATTACTTTGTAACAGAATGTGCCCCACTGTGTGACAAATGTGGTTTTCTCCATGTCTTCAGGTGCCATTTTGATTTGGTTATAACCTGAGAATCCATCTGTGATATGGTGGGAGAACTGACTTGAGGTTTTGCGTTTGTATTCACACTTGTTCGGTTTAGCAAGAGTCGCCACCGACTTTTTATTTCATCCTAAAGGAAAGGTTAAAAAGCACAGGAAAAACCTTTTGAGATGTTTTGTGGGTTCGGGGGGTAGATTATGAAAAGGGAAGGTATTAGCACCCTTTTCATCCATGGTTATCCATGGGCTCTTAGTTACTTGTTTAGATCACTTGCCTTTGATTTTCAATTGCTTTAAATGGTGGTGTGTGTGTGTGTGTGTTTTGAAAATGTTTTTCAAAAAGAGGCCTTGTCTAGGCAACCATTGTAATGACTCGTGTTTGAGTATATACAAAGGTGTGTATCTTTTCGAAAAGATGTTTCAAATGTTTTTGAAAGTTTGTTTTGAAAGTGTTTGTGGAGTGTGGTTTTGAAAAATAGGCAAGTGTGTTTTGCAAGTTTGTCAAGTAACTAAGAGTTGTCTACCCCTAAATTTACTCAAAGGTTTTTTCTCATGTTTTAACCCTTTTAACAATTTTGTTCCATCATTGTATTTGGTGGGCAATCTTGCGTTAGGATGTTAACAGGACAGGCGCGGGTCATCGTATGGACCATGAATGCAATGGTGCCAAGTGTCTTTGGCAATTTGCTTGAAGGGACTATGATCATTTCGTTTAGGAAGCTTTCGAAAGCGTCATCGAGGGACTATGATCATTTGAATTGTTTTGCCAAAGAAACTCAACGTGCAAGCATGGCCTATTTTGGAAGGCAACAAGCGAGATTACCCTAGGGGTGCAAGTGTGATTGTGTATTGATTTCATACATTTTGTCTTTGTATTAGGTTATCTAGCGTTTGATTTTATGTACATACAAACCCTAGGTCTAACCATGGTATATTTGAAAGCGATAAATTGCGAGAATTTAAAGTCTACGCTATTACAAATAAGTATCCAGGAGTGGGGGTACAAATATTTACAAATGGGGATGAGACTTAATAGGAGAGTAGTGTCCAAATAATTTACAACCAAATCGAATTGTGATCTCAAATGTAATATGTACCAATGTACAAAGATAAGAAAATGTAAATGTATCAATGTATTTGTGTCAGTGTATGATTATTTACAAGTGCGAAATGTTGACTTAATGAAAAAATTAAGTATTGTTTATTTGTTAAGTATTGTTTATTTGTTAAGTATTATTATCTTTTTGTATTTTTTTGTTAAATATGTACAAAACAAAATATTTTAAGAAAAGAAAAGAATGTTTTAAGTTTAATTATATTTTTAGGTATTTTATTGTTTTTATGTACAAACAAAGATTTTAGTTATAAAGAAATGTTTAACTTAAAAAATCTATTTTTTATGTATTTCTATGAATATTTTCTACAAGAGCTTTAATTAAAAGAAAAGGGTTCTAAAGAAAGAAATAGTTTAAACCTAATGGGAAAATCTAATATTTTTCAAATATAATAAAATAAAAAGAAAATTTTGGATAAAAGATTTAATGTATTATTTTTATCTACATATAAAATTAAATTATGTTAGTAAAAAAAGGTTAGTTTATGTACCAAAATAAAAAAGGGATAGGCTTTTATTTGTTAGTTCTTGGCCCAAAACAACACTTGAAAGGGAATCAGAAGGGGGGTGCGCCTGTGATCTGTATGGGCTTAGGCATTCTGAAAAGGGCAAGGCCCAAACGGTCTACACACATTTTCTTAGGGTTGCATTGTTTGTTTCATTTGGAAAAGGGTTTGTGAGTTTTACAGAGCGGCGCTCTTCTTCGTCTTCGCTTCGTTTCTGTTGTACCCCAAAATTTGCCCTCGCATTTTTTCTTTCCCAAGAAATCTCAGCTTCAAGCCTTTCCTGATTTTTCAAACTGACTCAAGAATCGGACAAGCAGACTTTTCTTGTCAGTCAAGCGAAATTAGGGTTTTTACTGATTTTCAGGACTCTGGATTGTTTCACAGTTGACTTAGGGTTTTGGATGATTTTCGGTTCAATTTTGATCAGGCGAACGCTATTTGGCATTTAGTCAGAAGTTAAGGTTTTGTGGGCATATTCTCAAAAAGATTAAAATTCTACAGCGCGTTGCAGTTTATTCTGAGATTCGGGTTAAATTCGCATTATCTTGATTTAATCAGTGAAAGAGACAGTGGTTTGAATTCATGTTGTTTGAGCCAGTCAAAGATATGTGCAGTGTGGAATTGCAGTGCTTGGCAAAGAATCAGTAAGAAAGGATTGAATCTGATCAGTTTTTGTGTTCGACTGTGTGTTGCTTTGAATGATGAAGACGTCCAGTTCATTTATTTTGATCAACAAGGTTTAGTTGATTATCTATGGTTCTAAGAATTAAATACTTGAAATTTAACTTTCATTTTATTTAATTTTAGGAATTATAAATAACAAGTAAATAAAGAGAAAGAATTTAAAAGAATTGAATCAATAGAATTTTATTTCATATTTAATGTTTGTTACAATTATTATTTGATACAAGTATTTATTTACGAAGTATTTAATATAATAATGGTGTACAAAAATTAAATTGAAAATAAAATTCTATCCTAAGTTCCTAATCTCTTCACTCTTCACTTCGTTCCGGTGCTCCGTTATTCATCTGCAAAAAGAAAAGAGAAAAGTCAGAAAGCAGTTGAATAAAAAAGGACAGATAAAATTTGCTCATCATTAGGGGCCACTGACTGGGATCAGTTGACCCTCTCTGCAAATCACGGGATTTCTCCCGGTTCACAAAGAGGGAAGATTTTTATTCATAAATGGAAAATGTCAAATGCATAAATTCCAAAGTTCAAGCTGCATAAAATCTCAAACTTCAAATTCAAACTAAACTGAAAAATCCAATTCCACTTTCTATCAAAAGCAAAAAGGCAATTTACTGTCAAAATACAAAATCTACCCAAGCTGTCAAAGAAGATATGAAAGATATCACAAAATACAAATTGCTGTCAAAAGTGCCAAGGCTGCCAATAAAAAGATTTGACAAAGATTTTGGAAAGATATCAATAAAAGCACACAAAGCTGTCAAAAGAAAGAAAAAGATGCAGAGAAAAATGTGTTATGCAAGCTCTTTATCATCATTTCCCAGGGCCCCTTCAGAACAAAGTACAGAATAAATCATATTTAAATGTCCTACTGTACAGAGAGAGAAAAAAGAGAGATAGAAGCAGGTTTTTCAGGCTTAGACAGTAAGGCAAAAGTTAAAAGAAGCATCAATTCAGCATTACTCAAAACTGGGCAGAAGTACACAGCGGAGGCAATTACCAAAAATAGAAAAGTGCCAAGAAACTTTGTAAAACTACCCAGCAACTTGGATCAAGAAAAATACCAAGGTTTGAATAAATATTAGGCGCCAAAGACCAAGAGAAAGAGGACAAAAGAATGAAAGAAAATATACTGAGCTTAAAACCTGATTGAGCCAAGCACCAACATCACAAAAAAAAGATAGAACCATACAAGCAAAAAACAACTTGCCTACTGTCAATTGTCAAACCAAACACCTCAACCATCACTAAAACCATCCAACCTCATAACCATAAAAAACAACCATTAACCTGTCAAAAATCATTCAAAATGCCAAGTTCATACCTGATGCCTTGACACAAAAAAACTACATCAAACAAAAACACCAGGCCTGTACCTTCAAACCTTCAAAACCTGATAAACAAAACACCATAACATGCTGAAGCTTACCTGCTGTTAAAACCTCAGCTCAAAACCTGTCAAACATAAACAACCATCAACCTGTAACTAGAACCATACATCAAAACCTGCAAGCTGATACAAACTCAAAAAGATCCATCAACCTGCTAATGCCCTAAACCTGCCTACTGTCCAGTTCAAACTAAAAACAATCAAACTTACTGCCATAACCTCACAAACCCAAACCTGTGGAACATCCAAACACATAAACTGAAACTGAACTACCAAAACCCCTGTCGAACCATACCATACTGTCAAAAACCTCATAGCCTGTACAAAAACCATAACCAACATAATCCCTCAAGCATATCCAAGCATATCCAAGCATTCAAACCAACTCCTAAGCCTCAGAATTTCTTCATCATAGGCAAGCATTCCAAAGGCATCCAGTTCAAGATAACACAGGGCAACAAGAGAAGAGGAGAGAAAGTTCGTCAAGGCAACAATTCAAGGCAACAATTCAAGGCAACAATTCAAAGCAACAACTCAAAGCAACAAATCAAGGCAACATGCAGTAGAAGAGATAAAGAAGCGATTTAAAAAGGGTTCTCAGCACAAATCATCATCAAAACCCTAAGGAGCATCATAAAACCTAAGCAAGAGGATTAATACAGAAATACCAGGAGACTTTGCAAAGCTAAGTTCATCACAGCACTGCGTTCCCCACCCACCGGCCGTCCTCAGCGCCTCCATTCCGCCTCATCTCCATCTCCCAAAAACCTAAGGTATAAATCCATTCTCTTCCCTTTTTTTTTCGCTCACAGAAACAATGAAACACAAAATAAGATTCAATCATGACGTGCAAAGACAGTAGTTAAAAACCCTAAAACGTCCAGAAAAGATCATTACCTCTTTGGCCATCCTTAATTGAACAAGCTGTGAGGAGACAAAGACGGAGGTGGCGCCCGGTGGTCGAAGGGTGGAGGGAATCAATTGCCCTGGGTGGGAGAGACGAGGGAAGCGAGGAAGAAGACGAACAAGTACGAACGGCGCGCTCAAACCCTAATCCCCTCAACTGAACGACAAAACGCCAAACAACCCTAAATTCGTTCTGGTCCCCAAACAGGCCTTGCCCGTTCCGTTTTGTCCAAAGCCCATTTAGAATCTCAAACCTTTTTTTTATATAAAACAAATTGTTTTTTTTTAACTAACTTAACCTTTCTTTTACAAAATATTATTATTAATACTAAACCATATATTTTTCTAACTTAACGTTTTTTTTTTTCATATATTAAAATTGAAAATACTTGCTTCTTTTTATTTATTTACTCTTTTATTTAAAATATATTTTGTACATATTATACATTTTTTTATCATATAGTTAAAATATCCTTTTTTAAGTATATATATTTGTATATAAAAATAATAAAACACTTTTTTTATCATATAATTAAAATTGAAAACTTTTTAATTAACATACATATTTGTACATAATAATAGAAATACATTTTTTCTCTAATATTAAAATTCACAAACATTTGATTAAAATACTTTTTGTACATACTAAAATAAAGATACATTTCTTAATTAAAACCTGAACATTTTCTTTTGTATATATTAAAACAAATCAAAGATTCATTAAAATACATATCTAGGTCAAAAAACCCTAATACACTTCAATTTCACATTATCGCACTTGTAAATAATTACACATACTCGTATACATGTACACTTACACAAATACATTCACATTGCCCAATACACATTTGTTTATCTTATATCTGTATATTCGATATTTACATTTGATTGCGAATTCAATTTGGTTGTAACTTATTGGATACTATAAGTCTCATCCCCTTTTGTATATTTATACCCCCACTCCCGGATACCATTCTGTAATAGCGTAGATTTTACATTTCCGCAATTTACAGTTTTCCAATTATACCATGGTTAGACCTAGGGTTTGTATGTACATAAAATCAAACGCTAGATAACCTAATACAAGACAAATACATGTAATCAATACACAATCACACTTGCACCCTCTAGGGTAATCCCACATGTTGCCTTCCAAAATGGGCCATGCTTGCACGTCGAGTATCTTTGGCAAAACAAAATCAAATGATCATAAGTCTCAAAAATGTTGCCTAAACAGAATGATCATAGTCCCTTCAAAGCAAATTGCCAAAGACACTTGGCATCATTGCATTCATGGTCCATACGATGACCCGCGCCCGTCCCGAACAAACTTCCTAAACGCAAGATTGTCTACCAATTCCAATGGTAGAACAAAATTCTTAAAAGGGGTTAAAACATAACAAAAACCTTTGAGTACAATAGGGTAGACAAAACTCTTAGTTACTTGAGATCAATTTGCAAAAACACTTGCCTTCTTTTCAAAAACCACAATCCACAACACTTTCAAACAAACTCTCAAAAACATTTGAAACATCTTTTCGAAAAGATCCACACTTTTGTAAAACACTCAATCACGAGTCAAATACATTAGTTGCCTAAGACAAGGCATCTTTTTCCAAAACATTCTCAAAAGCACCCACACACACACCATTTTCAAAGCAATCGAAAAACAAGGCAAGTGATCTAAAAAACCAAGTAACTAAGAGCCCATGGATAACCATGGATGAAAAGGGTGCTAATACCTTCCCTTTTCATAATCTACCCCACGAACCCACGAAATATCTCAAAAGGTTTTTGCTGTGCTTTTTTAACCTTTCCTTTAGGATAAAATAAAAAGTCGGTGGCGACTCTTGCTCAACCGCACAAGTGCGAATACGAACGCAAAACGCTAGTCAGTTCTCCCACTGTATCACAGAACTGGCGACTCTGCTGGGGAGTATTCTAAAAGTGGGGTTACCTTAGGGTTTAAGATCACCTTTACTTTCAATTGATTGCTTTGTTTGCTTTACATTTGTGGGCTTTGTATCGGAGTTTTATAGATCCTAACCCGGATCTGGGGAAACCCTTTTAGGTAGCATAATCTGTGAGGGACCTGTCCGGCGTATACCGACATGGGTGAAGCAGTGGCTACGTTGGTGTGGCGTCTTGGTCTGTACCGATATCCCTCGTGTTGAAACGGGGAGAATATGGGTCTTCCAAGGAGTCATTAAGCACCAACCGACTTTAGAACCCTAATTGACCAACTTGGCTATTAGGACAGTAGCAGTATGCTACACTCATTGAGGCTAAACTCTCGAGATGGTTCTGGCCGCGAGAAAAGATTGCGATGCTGGAGTTATGACCGATTGAGGGTAGCCAATGATATGAGAATCTCTAGAACCCGGTTACTTTTGATAAGACAGGTTTTAACCAACAAACTGAAAGAGGGTAGTACCTGAACCTCATGAAAGCCTAAACCTAAGGCCTTGTGTGCTTTGTGTGAATATTGTTTGCCTGTATATACACTCACTTGCTTGTGCATACATGTACATAACATCATAACATCATACCATAGCATTTTCAATAACCATTTCAAGGATCTCGAGGGTTCTTTTGATGCAGGGTTACGTTGAACCAGACATCTATCAAGGGGCAAGAGGGTTCTCCTCTAACCAATCCAACCAAAAGATCAAGTACAACAACTTGAATCAGTGGCTATGACCCACTCGACATGGTGAGCTTGATTCTCGTGGAAGGACGTCCATCGGTGCAGAGATCTCCAATCCAAGAGCAAAGTTCAACCTCTAACATTTTCTTGTGTTTACCCCAAGAGATCCTTGAAAGCATGCATCCACATATCATGCATTGCATTTTGACAATCTTTCCTTTTTCAGGTTTCCTTACTCTCCTGCTGTTTATTTCAGCAAGAGATGGCTCTAGAAAGGTCTGTCAAAGACATCCAAGACCAGACTGCTCAGCTGCAGGAGATGTTCCTGAACTTGTCTCTGGGGCAAGAAGAGATGAAAGCTCTCCTCACCAAGGGCTTGGGGAGTTCCAACAATGCCAGGAGTGATCAGATTGCGGAGCTGCAGTTTGATCTGACAACACTAAGGACTCAAATGATGGGACAGTTGGTGGGCCAGATGGCTCTCATCCAAGACCTATCTCAAAGACAAGAGGAACTCAGAGTTCTTGTCCGCCAACTGCTTCCAAACAACCAACTGGGGCAAACATCTGAGGTAGAAGAGCAAGTCACCGCTCAGCCTCCATCAACTCAAGAATACAAAGGGAAAGCTCCTTTGCTAGCTTCAGGGTCACAATCCCATCAACAACCTCGCCAGCGTCAACGGGGCAATCGGCGTAAACAAGAAAAGTCGGGAAGACAGTTTACGGAGACTGAAATACCATCATTCTTCATACTGAAGCGCCTGTTGGAGGTCAATTTGCTCACCGTAAAGGACCCTCCTCAGAAGCTCAATATCTCCTCTCCTCACTTTAATCCCGACGCATTCTGTGTTTACCACTCCTACAGCCCGGGACACGGCACCAACGACTGTTGGGCCTTGAAGAACAAGATTCAAGATCTGATCGACATTGGGGTGCCGGAATTCATGCCAGACGGCGAGATGAAAATCTTCCGTTAAAGGGTTCTCCATCTGAAGTGACGAAGCTCAAGCTGAAAGACCTTTGCTTCTTTTTGAACTTTCAAAGTTTTAATTTCTTTTGTTGTCAAACAATTATCTGTTGATGTTAAACTCTGTTTTCATTAATGCATTGCATATGTTTGTCTTGAATCCATCCATTCATTTCACTACTCTTATGCTTTTCTTTATGATATTTGACTCTTGATAAAAAGCTGTAAGCCTTTAGAGGGAGGATGACGAAACAATACCATGATCTTATATACAGTATGCTTTTGAACGGACCGTGCTGATGATGTACAGGCATTTCTTTCAATTCCCAAACACTGGAGTTATAAGGAAGATAATCCCTAGTCAACCCCTTCGAGCCAAAGAAGTAGGAGTTTTCTGTTCTAAACGATCAAAACCCTTGATATAAACCCGGGGCAGGGTAGTATCTCAGTTAATTCAAAAGAAAATGCGCATTGAAGTCGCAAACTCTCAGTTCGTAACACAACGAACGACGTCAAGAAAAAAAGCATTCCTTTGGAATCGAAAGACGAGGGTGGTTCCCTATCACACAGACAGTCAGTCTCTCAAAAGACAAGAGCCCACCAAGCCAAAACCTATAAAGGAGGCTTAAGAAAGCTGGGGCATCCCGCTGACAGTAATCCCGGAAAACGGTAACAGTCAGGCAAAAGTTAGGGATAACAAATCAAAATCAAAATAGTGAGGTCATTACAAAATCCTCAACAACATGAAAAGTGTTGGAAAAGAAAAAGGAGATGATGACTGTCTCCCAAAATTCAACTGGTGAACCATCGCCCAAAAGTCGTTCCAAACTCAAAACAGAGTGTGACGCACAATTAACTGAGCTTAGGTTGAAGAACATCACGAAGAGCGGGTGGGTACAAATATACTTTGAGCCTTTATCCTTCGTTTCTTAAACCGTGAACCAGGCCACGTTACAACCCTTCAAAAGTCCTAATTGAAGCATGGGTTAGTTCGAAAGCATACTGTTACAAAAGGTATCCTGACTCCTGTAGGGCTTTGCTCTAAATCTTGTGTTAACTTGTCTTATGAAAAGTTTTCTGCTAAAAACGCATTTTTCAAAACTTCAAAGACAAACATAAACTTTGCATTATTCGAATATCACTGTCTGCATTTGACCCTTTTGTTTGACAGCGAAGAAATTCATACAGCGAATGTTCGGAGGAACGAAAACTCTCTCAGTAAGTCAAAATCACTTCAAGAGGATAACACTTCCATCAAATCCCCTTATCAACAAGGGGCATGACATGTCACAATCCAATTAACCTGGGGCAGTCTAGTCAAGGTCCAACAGATTTTTCAAAGTTCAGTTAACCTGGGGCAGTCCAGTCCAGATTTCAAGAAATCTCTCAATATGCAGAGTAGTCTGATTCAAAACTCCTTCATCACCACTTGGGGCATTCGAATGTCAAAAGTGTTCAACAAATCAATTACAACATTTTCAGACTCGATTCCTGTATCTAGCCAGGGCACGTCTGAAGAGTTTGAGGATTCGATTCTTGTATCCAGCCAGGGCATATCTGTCAACTATCACATTTCCAGACTCGACTCCTGTATCTAGCCAGGGCACGTCTGAAGAGTTCGAAGATTCGATTCCTGTATCTAGCCAGGGCATATCTGTTGACGACTATTTCCAGATTCGACACCTGTATCCAGCCAGGGCATATCTGTTGACCACATTTCCAGACTCGATTCCTGTATCTAGCCAGGGCACGTCTGAAGAGTTTGAAGATTCGATTCCTGTATCCAGCCAGGGCATATCTATCAACTATCACATTTCCAGACTCGACTCCTGTATCTAGCCAGGGCACGTCTGAAGAGTTCGAAGATTCTATTCCTGTATCTAGCCAGGGCATATCTGTTGACGACTATTTCCAGATTCGATTCCTGTATCCAGCCAGGGCATATCTGTTGACCACATTTCCAGACTCGATTCCTGTATCTAGCCAGGGCACGTCTGAAGAGTTTGAAGATTCGATTCCTGTATCCAGCCAGGGCATATCTACCAACTATCACCTTCCCAGATTCGATTCCTGTATCCAGCCAGGGCATGTCTGAAGAATTCCAAATCAACGCCTGTAACAACCCAGGAAACATCTGTGAACGACCGATTGTAGACCAACACCTGTAACAAGCCAAGAAATTATCTACATCACCACTTGGGGCATTCGAATGTCAAAAGTGTTCAAAAACCGATGCAGTTTTACACAAGCTCATCATCAGGAAGCCCTACACCGGTTCCTCTTCAAGACTTCTGAAACAAGTTTACGGATTCTTCCCAACAACGGATGTTAATCTACCGACTTGTTCAGAATCTTCTCACCTTCGAAATTAGTTTACGGACGCTTCCCAACAACGGATGCAGCTCCATTGCTGATTCAACTTCAAGAGTTCTGAAAATAGTTCACGGGTTCTCCAAGTAAACGGATGTTAACCTATCGCTTGTTCAGATTCTTCTCAAGCTAACCACCACGGAAGATCGCGCTCGCCAAAATTCTCCCTATCCCCAGCGGAGTTTATCAAAATTCCCCAGCGGAGCCAGACCATTGAACCTTTTCCCCACAGAGTTTTGGAGAGGGCAAACCTTGAGTTCCCCAGTGAAGTCGCCAGAGTTACTTCCCATCAAGCCGAAGATTCTCAATCTGGCCTCCCCAGCATGAGTCTACTAGTTTGGAACCCCCCAGTAGAGGTCATCAGGAATTCTCTTCCCCAGCGACAGCCAAGGATTTATTTTCCCCGACAGCAGTCAAGATGCTTTTATCTTCAACCATCTCGGATTCATGTATCCTCGGCAAGATTAGCTCATCAGCTTACATGCGCATTCATTACATTCACATTCATAAATATTGATGTCACGTACGTTGCATCATGCATCATAACATTGCATACAACTAACCCTTTGCCTTTTCAGGGAAGATCAGTCGACAGACACATATCAACTCCCAAGATTCATCCAGAAATAGTTCAGATGTGACCCAGACACGGCGACATTCTGATACTTATTCCAGATTCATTCAGACGCATCATCAAGAAACCCTACACCGGTTCCTCTTCAACTTCAAGACTTCTGAAGATAGTTTACAGGTTCTTCCCTACAACGGATGTCAATCTACCAACTGATTTAGACTCTTCTCAACTTCTGGAAACAGTTTACGGACTCTTCCCAACAACGGATGTCAATCTACCAACTGATTCAGACTCTTCTCAACTTCTGAAACAGTTTACGGATTCTTCCCTACAACGGATGTCAATCTACCAACTGATTCAGACTCTTCTCAACTTCTGAAACAGTTTACGGATTCTTCCCTACAACGGATGTCAATCTACCGACTTGTTCAGACTCTGCTCAACTTCTGAAAATAGTTTACAGATTCTTCCCAACAACGGATGTCAATCTACCGACTTGTTCAGACTCTTCACAATTTTTGAAAATAGTTTACGGACATGTCCCAATAACGGATACTGCTCTATTGCTTATTCAATCTCAGATAGTTTACAGATTCTCCAGACATGGACGTCAATCTGTTGATTGCTCAGACCCCTAATTCAGAGATGTTCCAAAACATGGATTCCCTTCTGATACTTGTCCACTCACCATTGACATACAGTTCAACATCACCATATGGCATCTATAAGCCCATCCTCCTACCAGCAGTCGCCGAATGGCATCTGTAAGCCCATTCTCAGATGGCATCTCTAAGCCCATCCCCCGACAAAATTCTCTCGCACCAGATGGCATCTTTAAGCCCATCACCAAATGGCATCCTTAAGCCCATTCACCTCCACCATCAGATCGCCGAGTGCAAATTTTCTGGGCACATTAGTGTCCAATCTCCTTTTACCTTCAAGTCGCGAAAGGCAAACTTGCCAATCTAACTCTTCAGGTCCAAGAAGATTGAACAGGGGCAACTGTTGTACCCCAAAATTTGCCCTCGCATTTTTTCTTTCCCAAGAAATCTCAGCTTCAAGCCTTTCCTGATTTTTCAAACTGACTCAAGAATCGGACAAGCAGACTTTTCTTGTCAGTCAAGCGAAATTAGGGTTTTTACTGATTTTCAGGACTCTGGATTGTTTCACAGTTGACTTAGGGTTTTGGATGATTTTCGGTTCAATTTTGATCAGGCGAACGCTATTTGGCATTTAGTCAGAAGTTAAGGTTTTGTGGGCATATTCTCAAAAAGATTAAAATTCTACAGCGCGTTGCAGTTTATTCCGAGATTCGGGTTAAATTCGCATTATCTTGATTTAATCAGTGAAATAGACAGTGGTTTGAATTCATGTTGTTTGAGCCAGTCAAAGATATGTGCAGTGTGGAATTGCAGTGCTTGGCAAAGAATCAGTAAGAAAGGATTGAATCTGATCAGTTTTTGTGTTCGACTGTGTGTTGCTTTGAATGATGAAGACGTCCAGTTCATTTATTTTGATCAACAAGGTTTAGTTGATTATCTATGGTTCTAAGAATTAAATACTTGAAATTTAACTTTCATTTTATTTAATTTAAGGAATTATAAATAACAAGTAAATAAAGAGAAAGAATTTAAAAGAATTGAATCAATAGAATTTTATTTCATATTTAATGTTTGTTACAATTATTATTTGATACAAGTATTTATTTACGAAGTATTTAATATAATAATGGTGTACAAAAATTAAATTGAAAATAAAATTCTATCCTAAGTTCCTAATCTCTTCACTCTTCACTTCGTTCCGGTGCTCCGTTATTCATCTGCAAAAAGAAAAGAGAAAAGTCAGAAAGCAGTTGAATAAAAAAGGACAGATAAAATTTGCTCATCATTAGGGGCCACTGACTGGGATCAGTTGACCCTCTCTGCAAATCACGGGATTTCTCCCGGTTCACAAAGAGGGAAGATTTTTATTCATAAATGGAAAATGTCAAATGCATAAATTCCAAAGTTCAAGCTGCATAAAATCTCAAACTTCAAATTCAAACTAAACTGAAAAATCCAATTCCACTTTCTATCAAAAGCAAAAAGGCAATTTACTGTCAAAATACAAAATCTACCCAAGCTGTCAAAGAAGATATGAAAGATATCACAAAATACAAATTGCTGTCAAAAGTGCCAAGGCTGCCAATAAAAAGATTTGACAAAGATTTTGGAAAGATATCAATAAAAGCACACAAAGCTGTCAAAAGAAAGAAAAAGATGCAGAGAAAAATGTGTTATGCAAGCTCTTTATCATCATTTCCCAGGGCCCATTCAGAACAAAGTACAGAATAAATCATATTTAAATGTCCTACTGTACAGAGAGAGAAAAAAGAGAGATAGAAGCAGGTTTTTCAGGCTTAGACAGTAAGGCAAAAGTTAAAAGAAGCATCAATTCAGCATTACTCAAAACTGGGCAGAAGTACACAGCGGAGGCAATTACCAAAAATAGAAAAGTGCCAAGAAACTTTGTAAAACTACCCAGCAACTTGGATCAAGAAAAATACCAAGGTTTGAATAAATATTAGGCGCCAAAGACCAAGAGAAAGAGGACAAAAGAATGAAAGAAAATATACTGAGCTTAAAACCTGATTGAGCCAAGCACCAACATCACAAAAAAAAGATAGAACCATACAAGCAAAAAACAACTTGCCTACTGTCAATTGTCAAACCAAACACCTCAACCATCACTAAAACCATCCAACCTCATAACCATAAAAAACAACCATTAACTTGTCAAAAATCATTCAAAATGCCAAGTTCATACCTGATGCCTTGACACAAAAAAACTACATCAAACAAAAACACCAGGCCTGTACCTTCAAACCTTCAAAACCTGATAAACAAAACACCATAACATGCTGAAGCTTACCTGCTGTTAAAACCTCAGCTCAAAACCTGTCAAACATAAACAACCATCAACCTGTAACCAGAACCATACATCAAAACCTGCAAGCTGATACAAACTCAAAAAGATCCATCAACCTGCTAATGCCCTAAACCTGCCTACTGTCCAGTTCAAACTAAAAACAATCAAACTTACTGCCATAACCTCACAAACCCAAACCTGTGGAACATCCAAACACATAAACTGAAACTGAACTACCAAAACCCCTGTCGAACCATACCATACTGTCAAAAACCTCATAGCCTGTACAAAAACCATAACCAACATAATCCCTCAAGCATATCCAAGCATATCCAAGCATTCAAACCAACTCCTAAGCCTCCGAATTTCTTCATCATAGGCAAGCATTCCAAAGGCATACAGTTCAAGATAACACAGGGCAACAAGAGAAGAGGAGAGAAAGTTCGTCAAGGCAACAATTCAAGGCAACAATTCAAGGCAACAATTCAAAGCAACAACTCAAAGCAACAAATCAAGGCAACATGCAGTAGAAGAGATAAAGAAGCGATTTAAAAAGGGTTCTCAGCACAAATCATCATCAAAACCCTAAGGAGCATCATAAAACCTAAGCAAGAGGATTAATACAGAAATACCAGGAGACTTTGCAAAGCTAAGTTCATCACAGCACTGCGTTCCCCACCCACCGGCCGTCCTCAGCGCCTCCATTCCGCCTCATCTCCATCTCCCAAAAACCTAAGGTATAAATCCATTCTCTTCCCTTTTTTTTTCGCTCACAGAAACAATGAAACACAAAATAAGATTCAATCATGACGTGCAAAGACAGTAGTTAAAAACCCTAAAACGTCCAGAAAAGATCATTACCTCTTTGGCCATCCTTAATTGAACAAGCTGTGAGGAGACAAAGACGGAGGTGGCGCCCGGTGGTCGAAGGGTGGAGGGAATCAATTGCCCTGGGTGGGAGAGACGAGGGAAGCGAGGAAGAAGACGAACAAGTACGAACGGCCCGCTCAAACCCTAATCCCCTCAACTGAACGACAAAACGCCAAACAACCCTAAATTCGTTCTGGTCCCCAAACAGGCCTTGCCCGTTCCGTTTTGTCCAAAGCCCATTTAGAATCTCAAACCTTTTTTTTATATAAAACAAATTGTTTTTTTTTTAACTAACTTAACCTTTCTTTTACAAAATATTATTATTAATACTAAACCATATATTTTTCTAACTTAACGTTTTTTATTCATATATTAAAATTGAAAATACTTGCTTCTTTTTATTTATTTACTCTTTTATTTAAAATATATTTTGTACATATTATACATTTTTTTATCATATAGTTAAAATATCCTTTTTTAAGTATATATATTTGTATATAAAAATAATAAAACACTTTTTTTATCATATAATTAAAATTGAAAACTTTTTAATTAACATACATATTTGTACATAATAATAGAAATACATTTTTTCTCTAATATTAAAATTCACAAACATTTGATTAAAATACTTTTTGTACATACTAAAATAAAGATACATTTCTTAATTAAAACCTGAACGTTTTCTTTTGTATATATTAAAACAAATTAAAGATTCATTAAAATACATATCTAGGTCAAAAAACCCTAATACACTTCAATTTCACATTATCGCACTTGTAAATAATTACACATACTCGTATACATGTACACTTACACAAATACATTCACATTGCCCAATACACATTTGTTTATCTTATATCTGTATATTCGATATTTACATTTGATTATGAATTCAATTTGGTTGTAACTTATTGGATACTATAAGTCTCATCCCCTTTTGTATATTTATACCCCCACTCCCGGATACCATTCTGTAATAGCGTAGATTTTACATTTCCGCAATTTACAGTTTTCCAATTATACCATGGTTAGACCTAGGGTTTGTATGTACATAAAATCAAACGCTAGATAACCTAATACAAGACAAATACATGTAATCAATACACAATCACACTTGCACCCTCTAGGGTAATCCCACATGTTGCCTTCCAAAATGGGCCATGCTTGCACGTCGAGTATCTTTGGCAAAACAAAATCAAATGATCATAAGTCTCAAAAATGTTGCCTAAACGGAATGATCATAGTCCCTTCAAAGCAAATTGCCAAAGACACTTGGCATCATTGCATTCATGGTCCATACGATGACCCGCGCCCGTCCCGAACAAACTTCCTAAACGCAAGATTGTCTACCAATTCCAATGGTAGAACAAAATTGTTAAAAGGGGTTAAAACATAACAAAAACCTTTGAGTACAATAGGGTAGACAAAACTCTTAGTTACTTGAGATCAATTTTCAAAAACACTTGCCTTCTTTTCAAAAACCACAATCCACAACACTTTCAAACAAACTCTCAAAAACATTTGAAACATCTTTTCGAAAAGATCCACACTTTTGTAAAACACTCAATCACGAGTCAAATACATTAGTTGCCTAAGACAAGGCATCTTTTTCCAAAACATTCTCAAAAGCACCCACACACACACCATTTTCAAAGCAATCGAAAAACAAGGCAAGTGATCTAAAAAACCAAGTAACTAAGAGCCCATGGATAACCATGGATGAAAAGGGTGCTAATACCTTCCCTTTTCATAATCTACCCCCCGAACCCACGAAATATCTCAAAAGGTTTTTGCTGTGCTTTTTTAACCTTTCCTTTAGGATAAAATAAAAAGTCGGTGGCGACTCTTGCTCAACCGCACAAGTGCGAATACGAACGCAAAACGCTAGTCAGTTCTCCCACCGTATCACAGTTTCCTTCATTCTTCTCAAACCTAGCACGCCTCCTGACGCTCCTCTGTCTAGGGCCACCGGGCTCCACCGTCCATTCCTCTTCCCTCCATGGTCGCTCAGTGATGTTTGTACACAGGTAACGGTTCCGTTTTAGGTCTTAACATGCTTTTAGGTTTTCAAGCTTTTATGTGTTACTTATGTTCTGATTTTTATTTTTGTTATTTGTCTCATGAGGTGTTTTAAAGAAAGGAAAGAATTTTATACCTTTTGGAGACGGAGGAGGAGGCAGACCAGAGGTGCTTCAGGCGGCCAAGGGCGGAGGAGAGTGATGTGCTGGCTTGGAAATCTGGTACCTTTGTTTCACTTTTTGGTTTGATGATGAAACGCCTGAAAACCTTTAGCACGACTTTCTTTTCCTCTTCTCTTTTGCTTGCTTCGGTTGCCTTTGATTGCTTCTTCTGTATGCTTGTATGTTGATATGCTGAGATGCTTCTTTTCTTCTTCTCTTGTTAGCCTCGCCTTTTGAATAGCTTGCTTGTATGCTTGTATGCTTATTCTGAGTTGTCTTGATGATGTTGTTGAAATGTTGGACCCTGTGATTGCTTATTGCTGGACCCTGTGATGAACACAGTTCTGAGGGTCTCTTTGGTTCTGATATCTGATGCCTCTGAGATGTTCTTGAAGGAATGCTGATATTGATTTGAATATTGTTTTTGTGAGTTATTGCTTTGGATTGGTGGTATTGCTGAGTATTGGACCCTGTGATGAACACAGTTTTGAGGGTGTTGTTTGGATAAATTCTGGTATAGGCTTGATGAACTGGGCTTGGGAGCTTTGTGGTTTAGACTAGCAGGTTTATTGATGGCTTTGACACAGGTTTACAGGCAGGTTCAGAGCTTGTGTTTGGTTTTGGCTTCAGGCTTATACGCTTGGATTGGCCTTGATGCAGTTTAGCAGGTGAAGGCTTTTGGTTGCTGTAACAGGTTTTTATGTTTGATAGTTTGTGGTGAGCCTCGCAGGTTTAGGCTTTTGGGCTTGATGCTCTGATTTGAGCTTGGACAAGTTTACTGGCTTTTTGTTTGTAGTGAGCTTAGCAGGCTTTTGATGCTGAAGCTTATGGAGCCAGTTTGCAATGTCTTCTTTTTTTGTGTTACAGTTTGGAGAGTTCTTTTCTATATGATATTCTCCTGCTCTTCATCTGTGCTGACTGTTTGTTTTATATATTTTTTTCCTAAGCCTAAGCCCTTTCTTTTCTCTTTTTTCTCTCTCTCTCTACATTTAAAAAAGCATTTTTATTGCTTTAGAAATGTACTTTTCTGAAAAAGTAAACTGGCTGGAAAATGATGAAATTGGATGTTGCTTGTATGTTAGCCTTTCCTCTGCATACTTTCCATACTTTCTGCATATTGTGTACTTCTTGATATCTTTCCATATCTTCTTTGGACAGCTTTTTGTCTCTTGACACCTTTGGACAGTTTTGGACAGTTTTGTTGTCTAGTTTGGACTTTGATTAGGCATGGTGTTGCAATTCTGGACAATTTAGTTTGCTATTCAGTTTGCCTTTGACTATGTTTGGAATTTTTTGGAATTATGCAGTATGTTTGACAAGCTTTGAAATTGTGCAATTTGTAAATTTGTGCATTTCATATTTTATTGCCAGCACTATTTCCATCCCTCTTTGTGAACCAAGAGAAATCTTGTGATTTGCAGAGGGGGCAAACTGATTTCGTCCAGTCGCTTTTAATGATGATCTTTTTAACTGTCTGCTTTTTATCATTTCATCTGCTTTTGACTTTTTCTTTTTCTTTGTTTTGCAGGTAAAAATCAATGGAGCAAAAGAGGAGTAGCAGTAGAAGATGGAGATTCTAGGAAGTTTTAGGATGCAATTTTTATTTTCCTTTTAATCATTGTAACATTATTATTGTAAATACTTTGTAAATAAATACTGTATTTAAATAACAATTGTAAAAATAATTAAAGATAAATAAAAAGTCTTTTTATCAGTTAATTCCTTTTCTTCTTCAACTATTTATTTAATTATTTATAATTCTTAGATTATAATAACTGGAAATAAATCCCAACCATTTTAACTCAGAATAATAAATAATCAATAAACGTTCGGAATTCCGAATAATCAAAGCATTGCACAGCCAAACAACAAACGTCCACATGTCCTTTTTTTATTTGATTAAATCCAACACTGCAAGCTCAAATCAAATGCCTCAGCTCATCTCCCAGAGTAACTTGGAAAGCACTGTAGAGTTAATTCTTTTTTGAGAAATATGTGCACAAAACCCTGATTTTTGATTAAACGCCAAAGAAGCGTTCGCCTGATCAAAACCTGAGCCAACTCAACCAAACCCTAAGCAATCTGTTTGAACTGCTTTAAAATCAATGAAAACCCTAAATTTTGTCTGACTGACGAGAAAAGTCTGTTTGACCGATTCTTGAGCCAGTCTGAAAAATCAGGAAAAGCCTGAAGCTGTGATTTCTTGTGGAAAAAAAAATAGGAGGGCAAATTTTGGGGTACAACAGTTGCCCCTGTTCAATCTTCTTGAACCTGAAGAGTTAGATTGGCAATTTTGACTTTCGCGACTCGAAGGTAAAAGGAGATTGGACACTAGAGTGCCCAAAAAAATTTGCACTCGGTGATGTGATGGTAGAGGGAATGGGCTTAAAGATGCCATTTGGTGATGGGCTTAAAGATGCCATCTGGAATGTGACAGAATCTTGTCGGGGGATGGGCTTAGAGATGCCATCTGGAAGTGTTTGGAGGAGGATGGGCTTATAGATGCCATCTGAAGGTGATTGTTGAACTGTATGTCATTGGTGAGTGGACGAGTATCAGAAAGGTATCCATGTCTTGGAACGTCTCTGCACTGGGGATCTGAATAAGAAATAGATCGACATCCATGTTTGGAGAATCCGTAAACTGTTTTCAGGAGTTGGAGTTGAATAAGCAATAGAGTAGCATCCGTTGTTGGGAGGCGTCCGTAAACTGTTTTCAAAAGTTGAGAAGAATCTGAACAAGCGATAGGTCAACATCCGTTACTTGGAGAACCCGTGAACTGTTTTCATAAGTCTTGACGTTGAATAAGTAATAGAGCAGCATCCGTTGTTGGGAAGCGTCCGTAAACTGTTTTCAAAAGTTGCATCTGAACAAGTGATAGATTAACATCCGTTGTTGGGAAGAATCCGTAAACTGTTTTCAGAAGTCTTGAAGTTGAATAAGCAATAGAGCAGCATCCGTTGTTGGGAAGAATCCGTAAACTGTTTTCAGAAGTCTTGAAGTTGAATAAGCAATAGAGCAGCATCCGTTGTTGGGAAGAATCCGTAAACTGTTTTCAGAAGTCTTGAAGTTGAATAAGCAATAGAGCAGCATCCGTTGTTGGGAAGTGTCCGTAAACTGTTTTCAAAAGTCTTGAAGTGGAGAAGGAACCGGTGTAGGGTTTCCTGATGATGAGTCCGTGTAAAACTGCATCTGGATGAATCTGGAATAAGTATCAGGATGTCTCCGTGTCTGGGTCACATCTGAACTATCTCTGGATGAATATGGAATAAGTATCAGAATGTCGCCGTGTCTGGGTCACATCTGAACTATCTCTGGATGAATCTGGAATAAGTATCAGAATATCGCCATGTCTGGGTCACATCTGAACTATTTCTAGAAAGAATCTCGGAAGATGATGATCTTTGTCTGTCGACTGATCTTACCTGAAAAGGTAAAGAGTTAGTTGTATGCAATGTCATGATGCATGATGCAATGTATGTTATATCAATGTTTATGATATGAATGTGATGAATGCGCATGTAAGCTGATGAGCTATCTTGCTGAGGATAGATGAATCCTGGATGGCTGAAGATAAAAGAATCTTGATTGCTATCGGGGAAAGTGATCCTTGACTGCTTCAGGGGAGGGCAAGAATATTTTGATCATTGAAAATGAGAAGTCCCGGGACCACTGTTGGGGAATCAGAAGCTTGGGTTGTATGCCAGTCTACTGGGGATTCCTGTCTTGAGGAGATCTTCACTGGAGAATATTCGAATACTCTTGTGAGGAATTAAGAATGAGAGTCTTCACTCTTCTTGGGGATTGATAGTTGGAAGTTTTAGCTCCGCTGGGGATTGCAAGAATCTTGACTCTGAGGGGAATTAGATTCTGTGAGGCTCTCTGGCTGGGGATTGCAAGAATCTTTTGAGTTTGAGAAGGAACCAGTGTAGGGTTTCCTAATGATGAGTCCATGTAAAACTGCATCTTGGATTTGAGAAGGAACCTGTGTAGGGTTGCTTCATGATGAGTCCGTGTAAAACTACATCTTGGATTTGAGATCTGTATGAGTAGCAGAATGACTTCCGTGTCTGGAGTGTATCTGAAACTGTAACTAGGATCTGAATGAGTGACAGAATGGCTACCGTGTATGGATCGTATATGAAACTGTATCTTGGAGTAGAGATCTGTATGAGTAGCAGAATGAGTTCGGTGTCTGGAGTGTATCTGAAACTGTAACTAGGATCTGAATGAGTGACAGAATGGCTACCGTGTCTGGAGCGTATCTGAAACTGTATCTTGGAGTAGAGATCTGTATGAGTAGCAGAATGACTTCCATGTCTGGAGTATATCTGAAACTGTAACTAGGATCTGAATGAGTGACAGAATGGCTACCGTGTCTGGAGCGTATCTGAAACTGTATCTTGGAGTAGAGATCTGTATGAGTAGCAGAATGACTTCCGTGTCTGGAGTATATCTGAAACTGTAACTAGGATCTGAATGAGTGACAGAATGGCTACCGTGTCTGGAGCGTATCTGAAATTGTATCTTCCAACAGGTGATGAAGGAATTGTTGAACACTTTTGACATTCGAATGCCCCAAGTGGTGATGAAGGAGATTCTTTATGTAGATAATTTCCTGGCTTGTTACAGGTGTTGATCCACAATCATTCATCCACAGATATTTTCCTGGCTTGTTACAGATATTAATCCGGAACTTAAGAAAGGTTGGTCAAGGAGATACTGTCCTGGCTGGTTTCAGGTGTTGATCTCTGACCTGAGAAAGAAAGATAGTTTTCCTGGCTTATTTCAGGTATTAATCTTCAATCTCTTCATGTAGATGATTTCCTGGCTTGTTACAGGTGTTAATCCACAATCAGTCGTCCACAGATATTTTCCTGGCTTGCTACAGGTATTAATCCGGAACTTAAGAAAGGTGACAGAATGACAACCGTGTCTGGAGCATATCTGGACTGTATCTTCCAACAGGTGATGAAGGAATTGTTGAATACTTTTGACATTCGAATGCCCCAAGTGGTGATGAAGGAGACTCTTTATGTAGATAATTTCCTGGCTTGTTACAGGTGTTGATCCACAATCAGTCGTCCACAGATATTTTCCTGGCTTGTTACAGGTATTAATCCGGAACTTAAGAAAGGTGACAGAATGGCAACCGTGTCTGGAGCATATCTGGACCGTATCTTCCAAGAGGTGATGAAGGAATTGTTGAACACTTTTGACATTCGAATGCCCCAAGTGGTGATGAAGGAGACTTGCCCCAAGTTCACTGAACTTTTGAGAGATTTTGTTGAAGTCTTGACTGGACTGCCCCAGGTTAATTGGATGGTGACATGTCATGCCCCTGGTTGATAGGAGATTTGTTAATGGAAGTGTCATCCTTTTTGAAGTGATTTTTGTTCACTGAGAGAGTTTTTGTTCCTCCGAACATTTGCTGTATGAATTTCTTCGCTGTCAAACAAATAACCACATGCAGACAATGATATTCCAATAATGCAAAGTTTATGTTTATCTCGAAGTTTTGAAAAAATGCGTTTTTTAGCAGAAAACTTTTTATAAGACAAATCAACACAAGATTTTAGAGCAAAGCCTTACAGGAGTCAGGATACCTTTTGTAACAGTATGCTTTCGAACTAACTCATGCTTCAATTAGGACTTTTGAAGGGTTATAACGTGGCTTGGTTCACGGTTTAAGAAACAAAGGATAAAAGCTCAAAGTATATTTGTACCCACCCGCTCTTCGTGAGGTTCTTCAACCCTAAGCTCAGTTAATTTGTGCGTCGAACTCCATTCGAATTTGGAACGACTTTTCGGGTGATGGTTCACCAGTTGAATTTTGGGAGACAGTCATCATCTCCTTTTTTATTTGCAACATTTTTCATGTTGTTGAGGATTTGTAATGACCTCCTTATTTTGAATTTGATTTGTTATCCCTAACTTTTGCCTGACTGCTCCCGTTTTTGAGATTACAGTCAGCGGGATGCCCCAGCTTTCTTAAGCCTCCTTTACAGGTTTTAACTCAGTGGGCTTTTTCTTTTTTGAGAGATTGACTGCCTATGTGATAGGGAACCATCACTGTCTTGTGATTCCAAAGGAATTTCTCTTTTTTTTGACGTCGTTCGTTGTGTTACGAACTGAGAGTTTGCGACTTCAATGCGCACCCCTCTCTTTTTTTTAATTAACTGAGAGACTACCCTGCCCCAGGTTTAAATCAAAGGTTTCGATTTGTTTAGAACAGAAAACTCCTACTTCTTTGGCTCGAAGGGGTTGACTAGGGATTATCTTCCTTATAACTCCAGTGTTTGGGAATTGAAAGAAATGCCTGTACATCATCAGCAAGGTCTGTTCAAAAGCATACTGCATGAGATTATGGTATGTTTCATCATCCTCCCTCTAAAGGCTTGCAGCTTTTTATCAAGAGTCAAATATCATAAAGAAAGCATAAGAGTAGTGAAAACGAATTGATGAATTCAAGACAAACATATGCAATGCATTAATGAAACAGAGTTTGACATTAACAGTTAATTGTTTGAATAACAAAAGAAATTACAACTTTGAAAATTCAAATGAAGCAAAAGTCTCTCAGTTTGAGCTTTGTCACTTCAGGTGGAGAACTCCTTAACGGAAGATTTTCATCTCGCCGTCTGGCATGAACCTTAGCACTCCAATGTCAACCAGATCCTGAATCTTGTTCTTCAAGGCCCAACAGTCGTCGGTGTCATGTCCCGGGCTGTAGGAGTGGTATACACAAAATGCGTCGGGATGATAGTTAGGAGCGGAGGTATTGGGCTTCCGAATAGGATCCCTTAAAGCAGTCAGATTGACCTCTAACAAACGCTCTAGTATTAGAGATGACGGTATGTCAGTCTCAGTGAACTGTCTTCCCGATGTATCTTGCTTACACCGATTACCTTGTTGACGCTGATGGGGTTGTGACCCTGAAGCAAGTAGAGGGGCCTTCCCCTTGTCTTCTTGTCTGGAGGGGGGTTGAGTGGTGACTTGCTCTTCAACCTCAGATGTTTGCCCCAGTTGGTTGTTCCGAAGCAGTTGGTTGATGAGAACTCTGAGTTCCTCTTGTCTTTGAGACAAGTCCTGGATGAGAGCCATTTGGCCCACCAGCTGTCCCATCACTTGGATCCTCAATGTTGCCAAATCGAACTGCAGCTCCCCCAGCTGATCACTCCTGGCATTGTTTGAAGTCTCCTAGACCAAGCCCTTTGTGAGGAGAGCTTTCATTTCTTCTTGCCCTAGTGACAGGTTCAAGAACATTTCCTGCAGCTGAGCAGTCTGGTCCTGGATATCCTTGACAGTCCTCTCTAGAGCCATCTCTTACTGAAATAAACAGTAGGAGGGTAAGGAAACCTGAAAAAAGGAAAAACTGTTATGATGCAATGCATGATATGTGTATGCATGCTTTCAAGGATCTCTTGGGGTAAACACAAGAGAATGTTAGGGGTTGAACTTCGATTTTTGATTGGAGAATCTTTTCACCAGTGGATGTCTTTCCACGAGAATCAAGCTCACCATGTCAAATGGGTCATAGCCCCTGATTCAAGTTGTTGCACTTGATCTTTGATTGGAGAACTTTTCACTTGTGGATGTATTTCCACGAGAATCAAGCTCACCATGTCAAGTGGGTCATAGCCCCTGATTCAAGTTGTTGCACTTGATCTTTGATGGTATTTGTTAGAGGAGAAACCTCTTGCCTCTTGGTAGACGTCTGGTTCAACGTAACCCTGCATCAAAAGAACCCTCGAGATCCTTGAAATGGTTATTGAAAAAATGCTATGGTATGATGTCATGATGTTATGTACATGCATGCAAAAGCAAGTAAGTGTATATACAGGTAATCATATTCACACAAAGCAAACAAGTCCTTAGGTTTAGGCTTGCATGGGGTTTGTAGGTAAGTACCCTCTTGAAGTTAGTTGGCTCATCCTGTCCTAAAATAGAAACCGGGTTCTAAGGAGCTCAATATCATTGGATTGTTCTCTGTGTTCATTGTTTTGGTTTAGCCACTTAACTGGCGACCAAAATATTCCAAGAAAACAACCCTCAATGAGTGTAGTATCGAGTATCTACCAACTTCGTACTTCACCAAAGTCGGTCATCTCACTACCCCTAAAAAGGCTAGGATGGTCAAGTAAGATTCTAAGAGTTCGTTAGTGCTTCATGACATCACTCAGCGGCCCCGTACTCTCCTTGATTGAACTCAAGGGTTACCGGTACTCACAAATATGTCACACTAACATAGCTTACTGCTTCAACTGTGTCGGTATACCCCACACAGTTCCCTCACAGTTTTATTGCTATTTACCTAAAAAGGTGCCCCAAATCTGGGTGTAGGATTTACAACAAACCTAAACAAGGAACCCAAAAAGTAAAGCAATCATGGCAATCAAAGCAAGAATGTAAAGGTGATCTAAACCCTAAGGTAACCCCACTTTTAGATTTATCACCAGTAGAGTCGCACTTGTTCGGTTTAGCAAGAGTCGCCACCGACTTTTTATTTCATCCTAAAGGAAAGGTTAAAAAGCAGAGGAAAAACCTTTTGAGATGTTTCGTGGGTTCGGGGGGTAGATTATGAAAAGGGAAGGTATTATCACCCTTTTCATCCATGGTTATCCATGGGCTCTTAGTTACTTGTTTAGATCACTTGCCTTTGATTTTCAATTGCTTGAAATGGTGGTGTGTGTGTTTTGAAAATGTTTTTGAAAAAGAGGCCTTGTCTAGGCAACCATTGTAATGACTCATGTTTGAGTATATACAAAGGTGTGTATCTTTTCGAAAAGATGTTTCAAATGTTTTTGAAAGTTTGTTTTGAAAGTGTTTGTGGAGTGTGGTTTTGAAAAATAGGCAAGTGTGTTTTGCAAGTTTGTCAAGTAACTAAGAGTTGTCTACCCCTAAATTTACTCAAAGGTTTTTTCTCATGTTTTAACCCTTTTAACAATTTTGTTCCATCATTGTATTTGGTGGGCAATCTTGCGTTAGGATGTTAACGGGACAGGCGCGGGTCATCGTATGGACCATGAATGCAATGGTGCCAAGTGTCTTTGGCAATTTGCTTGAAGGGACTATGATCATTTCATTTAGGCAGCTTTCGAAAGCGTCATCGAGGGACTATGATCATTTGAATTGTTTTGCCAAAGAAACTCAACGTGCAAGCATGGCCCATTTTGGAAGGCAACAAGCGAGATTACCCTAGGGGTGCAAGTGTGATTGTGTATTGATTTCATACATTTTGTCTTTGTATTAGGATATCTAGCGTTTGATTTTATGTACATATAAACCATAGGTCTAACCATGGTATATTTGAAAGCGATAAATTGCGAGAATTTAAAGTCTACGCTATTACAAATAAGTATCCGGGAGTGGGGGTACAAATATTTACAAATGGGGATGAGACTTAATAGGAGAGTAGTGTCCAAATAATTTACAACCAAATCGAATTGTGATCTCAAATGTAATATGTACCAATGTACAAAGATAAGCAAATGTAAATGTATCAATGTATTTGTGTCAGTGTATGATTATTTACAAGTGTGAAATGTTGACTTAATGAAAAAATTATGTATTGTTTATTTGTTAAGTATTATTATCTTTTTGTATTTTTTTGTTAAATATGTACAAAACAAAATATTTTAAGAAAAGAAAAGAATGTTTTAAGTTTAATTATATTTTTAGGTATTTTATTGTTTTTATGTACAAACAAAGATTTTAGTTAAAAAGAAATGTTTAACTTAAAAAATCTATTTTTTATGTATTTCTATGAATATTTTCTACAAGAGCTTTAATTAAAAGAAAAGGGTTCTAAAGAAAGAAATAGCTTAAACCTAATGGGAAAATCTAATATTTTTCAAATATAATAAAATAAAAAGAAAATTTTGGATAAAATATTTAATGTATTATTTTTTATCTACATATAAAATTAAATTATGTTAGTAAAAAAAGGTTAGTTTATGTACCAAAATAAAAAAGGGATGGGCTTTTATTTGTTAGTTCTTGGCCCAAAACAACACTTGAAAGGGAATCAGAAGGGGGGTGCACCTGGGATCTGTATGGGCTTAGGCATTCTGAAAAGGGCAAGGCCCAAACGGTCTACACACATTTTCTTAGGGTTGCATTGTTTGTTTCATTTGGAAAAGGGTTTGTGATTTTTACAGAGCGGCGCTCTTCTTCGTCTTCACTTCGTTTCCTTCATTCTTCTCAAACCTAGCACGCCTCCTGACGCTCCTCTGTCTAGGGCCACCGGGCTCCACCGTCCATTCCTCTTCCCTCCATGGTTGCTCAGTGATGTTTGTACACAGGTAACGGTTCCATTTTAGGTCTTAACATGCTTTTAGGTTTTCAAGCTTTTATGTGTTACTTATGCTCTGATTTTTATTTTTGTTATTTGTCTCATGAGGTGTTTTAAAGAAAGGAGAGAATTTTATACCTTTTGGAGACGGAGGAGGAGGCGAACCGGAGGTGCTTCAGGCGGCCAAGGGCGGAGGAGAGTGATGTGCTGGCTTGGAAATATGGTACCTTTGTTTCACTTTTTGGTTTGATGATGAAACGACTGAAAACCTTTAGCACGACTTTCTTTTCCTCTTCTCTTTTGCTTGCTTCTGTTGCCTTTGATTGCTTCTTCTGTATGCTTGTATGTTGATATGCTGAGATGCTTCTTTTCTTCTTCTCTTGTTAGCCTCGCCTTTTGAATAGCTTGCTTGTATGCTTGTATGCTTATTCTGAGTTGTCTTGATGATGTTGTTGAAATGTTGGACCCTGTGATTGCTTATTGCTGGACCCTGTGATGAACACAGTTCTGAGGGTCTCTTTGGTTCTGATATCTGATGCCTCTGAGATGTTCTTGAAGGAATGCTGATATTGATTTGAATATTGTTTTTGTGAGTTATTGCTTTGGATTGGTGGTATTGCTGAGTATTGGACCCTGTGATGAACACAGTTTTGAGGGTGTTGTTTGGATAAATTCTGGTATAGGCTTGATGAACTGGGCTTGGGAGCTTTGTGGTTTAGACTAGCAGGTTTATTGATGGCTTTGACACAGGTTTACAGGCAGGTTCAGAGCTTGTGTTTGGTTTAGGCTTCAGGCTTATACGCTTGGATTGGCCTTGATGCAGTTTAGCAGGTGAAGGCTTTTGGTTGCTGTAACAGATTTTTATGTTTGATAGTTTGTGGTGAGCCTCGCAGGTTTAGGCTTTTGGGCTTGATGCTCTGATTTGAGCTTAGACAGGTTTACTGGCTTTTTGTTTGTAGTGAGCTTAGCAGGATTTTGATGCTGAAGCTTATGGAGGCAGTTTGCAATGTCTTCTTTTTTTGTGTTACAGTTTGGAGAGTTCTTTGCTATATGATATTCTCCTGCTCTTCATCCGTGCTGACTGTTTGTTTTATATATTTTTTTCTAAGCCTAAGCTTTGTAAGCCCTTTCTTTTCTCTTTTTTCTCTCTCTCTCTCTCTACATTTAAAAAAGCATTTTTATTGCTTTAGAAATGTACTTTTCTGAAAAAGTAAACTGGCTGGAAAATGATGAAATTGGATGTTGCTTGTATGTTAGCTTTTCCTCTGCATACTTTCCATACTTCCTGCATATTGTGTACTTCTTGATATCTTTCCATATCTTCTTTGGACAACTTTTTGTCTCTTGACACCTTTGGACAGTTTTGGACAGTTTTGCTGTCTAGTTTGGACTTTGATTAGGCATGGTGTTGCAATTCTGGACAGTTTAGTTTGTATTCAGTTTGCCTTTGACTATGTTTGGAATTTTTTGGAATTATGCAGTATGTTTGACAAACTTTGAAATTGTGCAATTTGTAAATTTGTACATTTCATATTTTATTGCCAGCACTATTTCCACCCCTCTTTGTGAACCAAGAGAAATCTTGTGATTTGCAGAGGGGGCAAACTGATTTCGGCCAGTCGCTTTTAATGATGATCTTTTTAACTGTCTGCTTTTTATCATTTCATCTGCTTTTGACTTTTTCTTTTTCTTTGTTTTGCAGGTAAAAATCAATGGAGCAAAAGAGGAGTAGCAGTAGAAGATGGAGATTCTAGGAAGTTTTAGGATGCAATTTTTATTTTCCTTTTAATCATTGTAACATTATTATTGTAAATACTTTGTAAATAAATACTGTATTTAAATAACAATTGTACAAATAATTAAAGATAAATAAAAAGTCTTTTTATCAGTTAATTCCTTTTCTTCTTCAACTATTTATTTAATTATTTATAATTCTTAGATTATAATAACTGGAAATAAATCCCAACCATTTTAACTCAGAATAATAAATAATCAATAAACGTCCGGAATTCCGAATAATCAAAGCATTGCACAGCCAAACAACAAACGTCCACATGTCCTTTTTTAATTTGATTAAATCCAACACTGTAAACTCAAATCAAATGCCTCAGCTCATCTCCCAGAGTAACTTGGAAAGCACTGTAGAGTTAATTCTTTTCTGAGAAATATGTGCACAAAACCCTGATTTTTGATTAAACGCCAAAGAAGCGTTCGCCTGATCAAAACCTGAGCCAACTCAACCAAACCCTAAGCAATCTGTTTGAACTGCTTTAAAATCAATGAAAACCCTAAATTTTGTCTGACTGACGAGAAAAGTCTGTTTGACCGATTCTTGAGCCAGTCTGAAAAATCAGGAAAAGCCCGAAGCTGTGATTTCTTGTGGAAAAAAAATAGGAGGGAAAATTTTGGGGTACAACACCATCCATGAAGGAAAATACTTTGTGCTGGGCCGTATTGTCAACCAGGATATCAATGTGGGGAAGTGGAAAATCATCTTTAGGGCTGGCCCTGTTTAAATCTCTATAATCCATGCACATTCGTACTTTGCCGTCCTTTTTAGGCACGGGAACAATGTTGGCAACCCATTGAGGATATGAAGTGACAGCCAAGAACCCATCATCGGATTGTTTCCTGACTTCCGCTTTGATCTTCTCTGACATGTCAGGTCTCATGCGGCGGACATTTTGTTTCACTGGTGGACAGTCTTCTCTTGTGGGTAGACGATGTACTACGATGTCTGTATCAAGTCCTGGCATGTATTCGTATGACCAGGCAAAGATCTCAACATAATCATGCAATAGCTGAATTAGACGCTCCTTGACACTTGGATCTAGATTGGCACCCACCTTGATTTCCTTTTTATCTTTCTCGGTACCCAAGTTGATTGTATCCAACGGTTCCTCATGAGGCTGAATAACTCTTTCCTCTTGTTGTAGTAGTCTAGCCAATTCCCCTGGTACTTCACAATCTTCCTCACCTTCGTCTTCAGCTTGGTAGATTAGATCTTCAGAGTCACTAAAGGCCATAGCAGTATCGTTACCCATGGGATCCGGAATGGAGGGGTACCTGCATTTGTGAGTGTAGGTGTGTGTAAAGGTATAACTATCTTTAAATAATAAAATGTAAAAGAAAGACAATGAGCACAAAAGGTTTGTATGTGAAAAACGTCCATGATTCATTGAATGTCATATGAAGATGAAATAAAAACCCTTACAAATGGACCATTGCGCCTCGGGTAAGACACAAGGTTGTAAATGTGCCAATTGTTTGTGAATATTACAAGTCCAACAGAAATGTAAAAGATAAATTACTGAGAGATGAAATTTATTGGGACAAAGTCTCTGGCTTCCCAATTGCGGAGTCCTTCGTTGACAGTAGGAAATATCCAATCCTCCAAGCTGCCATCTTCTTCATCACCTTCCACTGTGTTGACCTCTTGGTTGCTAATCTTCAGAGGTGGCCCTCCAGCACGGGCACGGCTCACAGCCTTCTGAGCATTTGAAGTAAACCCTAAGCCAAACTTGTCAGATTTATACGGAATGTTTGGAAGCTGCCCCCAGATGGTGCATCCACCCTCCTCTACTACTGCCTTGGCGTCCTTTAGAGATGACATCCGAAGCGGAGGTCGTGTAATCTTGGGGATCGGGGATACCGTCTTGGTTACTGTTACCTCTTGAGAGACTTCTTCGAAATGTTGAAAAGGGGTTTCAATGAACTCGCCATCCAATTCCACATACCGGAAAGAATTTAGGTGGCTAATCATGTACTCTTCCTCTCCGTGGACAGTGATAATCTTTCCATGGACCGGGTATTTCAGCATCTGGTGTAGTGTAGAGGTGACAACACCAACATTATGGATCCAGGGCCGTCCTAGCAGACATAAGTAAGAGGGGCGGATGTCCATTACATAGAAAGTTGAGTTGAAAGTCTGAGTTCCCACCTTTATGGGGATGTCCACCTCCCCGTGGACCATCCTCTTTGAGCCATCAAATGCTCTCACGACTATGTTACTAGGTTTCAATGTTAGTCCTTCGCAATCCAATATGTCGAGAGCTTTCTTGTGTAAAACGTTCAAAGATGAGCCAGTGTCCACCAAGACATGGGCCAGAGTTATTCCTCTACACTCTATAGAGACATGTAATGCCTCGTTGTGCCTTCTCCCTTTTGGTGTCAAATCAGCATCAGAGAAGCCTAGGCCGTTATCAGCTATCAGACTGGCCACACAATCTTGGAATTGGTCAGCAGATGTCTCTTGTGGCACATGGGCTGTCTTCAGAAACTTCACCAGAGCTTTCGCATGTGCCTCAGAACACAGCAACAATGCTAGCATGGAGATCTTGGAGGGATTTTGCCCCAACTGTTCAACCACGTCATAGTCACTCTTCTTTATTATTCTCAGGATCTCCTCCATTTCCTTCTTGGAGGTTTAGGGGATAGCTAGTGGTTGAGCCTTCATCCGGACAGGCTCTTCTTGAATACCCTTTCCTCGAATTTCAGTAGTAGAAGTATTGGTAGGGATAACAGCAGGGGTTGCATCGTCTTTGCCAGTAGAAGCACTTGCAAATATGATTATTGGTATGGAGGTAATCTTTGGAACAGCCACGGGTCTAAAAACTGCCTTTGGAGGGGCAATTTTTGGAGAGAAGATTCTATCGCTACGGGTAATCTTACTGGTTTCAGCAATATTGCTAATTTCATAGTCTTCTTCTTCGGAGCTCACTTCTTCAACGGCCAACCCATCTTGTTTGATACCATGGTAGTAGATGTCTCCACCGTAATTCCACGGTACTGTTTTGTCTTATTCATACGGGACCGTCCCGGGCATTGTGATTTTAAGAGGAGTAGTTTTTGGAATCGATGTAATCCTAACGGGTCTTTTGGGGACCCTGGAAGGATTGGCGGAGATGGTTATGATTGAAACGTCTTCAACAGGAATAGGTGAAACATGAGTATTTTCAAACAGAATCTCTTGGTTGTCTATCAAGCGTTGAATGTCTGTCTTCAACAGAGGGAAAACAGTTGGTGAGGATAAGCAATGATGGCAGTCTTCATTACAACCTGGGAATACACCAGCTTTCAACAAGTTTATCTTAATGATTGGGAGCGGAGTTAAAAGTTCATCAACTGTGGTAACAAACAAATCTTCTTCGATAGTGTTGGTGTTATGACCATGCCTAGGCATAGGAGCGGAAATGACATTTGGTTTTTCGGGCGCATCAAACTCAACTTCTTTTGCATCTATAAGGTCTTGAATTTTGTTTTTCAAGGCCCAACAGTTGTTAGTGTCGTGACCCGGACTTTCAGAATGGTATGCACATCTGGCATTTGGGTGATAATGAGGGAACGTAGTGTTGGGATTCTTTGGAGCTTCCTTTAAAGTTGCCAGATTCAATTTCAGGAGATCTGGTAAAACCTGGGCTAGAGTCATATTAATTCTGGTGAATTACCGGACTGGCCTTTCCACCCTTAGTTGGTTACTTCTCGGTTGATCAGATGTAGGCTTTGGGATCATAACGGCCACTACCATTGGTCGGCGTTCAGCTCTCCCTTGATTCCTTTATGGATAAACAACAGATACCTCCTTCTTCCCAGTGAAATGCTTTCTCACGGCTGTAGAGGCAGACGGATCCTTCTGAATCTTTCCACTTTTTATGCCAGCTTCCACCCTTTCTCCGGTTACTATTAACTCAGTAAACCCAACAGATGAGCTCCTGATCAAATGGTTGAAGAAAGGGCCCGATAGAGTGCCTAAGAACATATCCACCAACTCCCTTTCAGACAAAGGGGGTTGCACTCTCCCAGCTAGATCTCTCCATTTCTGCGCGTAATCTTTGAAATCCTCATTTGAATCCATAGCCATACTCTGAAGTTGAGTACGGGTGGGCGCCAAATCTGCATTATACTGGTATTGCTTATAGAAAGCTGCGGCAAGATCTTCCCAGTTGTGGACGTCGGTCCTTTCTAATTGGTAAAACCAACCGAGTTGTGTTCCGGATAAACCATCTTGGAAAAAATTCACCCATAAGTCTTTATCGGCGGAGTGCGGTTGGATATTTCTCACATATGATCGGAGGTGCATCTTAGGACATGACACCCCATCATATTTTGAAAACAACAACACTTTGAACTATGGTGGGATCACAATTCCCGACACTGGCCCCAATTCTTCAAAGTCTAGACCTGGTACTCTGTATTTCCATAGCATTTAGATGCTCTTCAAGATGTCTGTACTTATCATCCGCTGGAGGATACTGTTCCTCAGAATAATCTTCCTCTTCTTCAAATTCTGACGGAACTGCTGTTTCTTTTCCTTTCCCTTCTCCTTCATCATATGTTGCTGGAAAATTCAAGGTTCTTCTAGTGTGTCCTTGAAACCTTCTCCCCATGATTACAACACCGGTTGGTTTCTTCTCTTTTTTCTTCTTCTCTTTTGCCAACAGAGTCTTCAGCTCCTCTTGTCCTTTGGCCAGGGTTGTGAGTAACTGTTGAAACTGCATGTTTTGAGCTTGAAGATCTTTGACTGTCTGTTCGAGATCCATCTTACTGAAATAAACAGTAGAGAGATGAGGAAACTTGTTGCAAAAGACCTGTTTATGTTATGATGAATGATATGTGCATATGTAATGTTTTCAAGGATTTTAAAAGATTCAAGTTCGTTTTAAACAAAAGAGAAACACACGTTATATTAATAAGATAGAGTTTGAGTACATCAGTGCCCCTTGGGCGAAATAATACAACACCCTAAGATAAAAAAGTAGTGTGCATCCTCTTTGGTGTAATATAGGCATTTAGAGTATGCTCCTCATGAAGTACCCTAGTGAGTTCCAAAACCTTCTTCTCGCTTACGTAGAATTGGACTTCGAAAGTATCTCGCTCTCCTTTGAGTTGTATCCAATCCCTTTGTAGGTCTTCAAGAGATGTGGGCATGTCAGGATGTAGGATAGTGTATGGAACTTCTCCCTCCTTAACAGGCTCAATGATCACCGGGAGAATGGAAGGATAAGGCATCATAAGACTTTGAGCACGGGTTCGAACCCACTTGAGGTAAGGCTCAAGAGGGATGGAATTCTTGTGTCCCAAAGTCTTGCTATCCACCTTGTTTAGCATCCTCCATGCTCGGATGAATCTCTGGTGAAGACCTTGATCATTGTTGTCGTAGTCGAATACCAAGCCTTGAATTAGAATCTCATGTGGGCCATTCCTTCGGGCATAACCAAACTGTCTTAGAGCCAAGCATGGGTTGTAGGTGATGCCTCCCCTAATGCCAAGTAGATGGACATTAGGGAATTCCCCACAACGGTCAACAATGATAACATTCTCTTTGGATCGAGAGCACCAATGAATATCTGAATGTTTGAGTGTCATTAACCTTTGTGACCACCTTAATCCTTGCTCATTCTTTAAGACTGATTGGGGAAGATGAGAAATAAACCATCTTTCTAGGAGAGGAGTGCAACACATAAGTACACCTCGTTTCCTCATTGTACGAGTGTGAAAAGAGTGTAAGATATCTCCAAGCAATGTAGCCACTGGGTTGCGTGACATAAAGATTTTGACGGTGCTCACATCTATGAGTTGGTCAGGATTGGGGAACAAGACCATCCCATAGATAAGAAGAGCCACAATTTCCTCAAATTCTTGCAAGTCCAAGGAATTCCAACAGCTTTGGGCCTTCTCAAATAAGAAATTTGCTAAGAAGCCTTTGACACCACTTCTAGTTTCCCAATGGGTTGTGACACCAGATGAGTGTAAGTGCAGAGCTTGAGCAATCTCTTCTGGATTTGGATCTCTTTCCGTACCGTTGAAAGGTAGTTGATTGAGAATGGGAATCCTCAAGAGTTGAGAGAATTCTTCCAGAGTGGGCACAAGCTGATAGTCAGGAAATGTGAAGCAATGATGCAAAGGATCAAAGAACTAGAAGAGCACCTTCATCATATCCTCCTCTGTGTTAGAGGTGACCAAGTTGAGTAGACGACCACGCCTCTCGGTGAATGGAGAGTTCTCAGGGATCCTTGAAGCTAGCTCCTTGAGTTGTGGAGGAATTTTTATAAGGTTGACTTGGATAGTTTTCCTGCGAAGTGAATCCATATCCTACAAAACAAGAACAAAGATGAATCTCTAAAATCCTTGAAATGGTTAGTGGATGCATATGATGCTCATGATGTCCATGATGTTATGCACAAGTATGCATATACAACAAATCAAACAAGTTCTTAGTTCAGGCTTGCATGGGGTTTTATAGGTAAGTATCCTCTTGAAGTTTAGTTGGCTCAACCTGTCCTAATAGTAGTAACCGGGTTCTAAGGAGCTCAATATCACTGGATTGTTTCCTTGGTCATTGTTTCAGCTCAAGCCTCTTTAATGGCGACCGAAATATCCCAAGAAACCAACCCTTAATGAGTGTAGTATCGAGTATCTACCAACTTCGGACTGTACCAAAGCCGGTCATCTCACTACATCCTAAAGGCCAAGTTGGTCAAGTAAAGGGTTCTAGAAGTTCATTAGTGCTTCATGACATCACTCAGCGGCCCCGTATTCTGTTTGATTGACTCAAAGGCTACCGGTACCCACAAATATGTCACACTAACATAGCTATTGCTTAGACCATATCGGTATACCCCGCACAGTTTCTACAACGTATTGTTATTTACCTATAATGTTTCCCAAATCCGGGTGGAGGATTCAAAACCTAAACAAAGAACCATAATATAAAGAAAACAAGTCAAACAAATGTAAGCAAATAAATGTGATCTAGCCCTAAGGTAACCCCACTTTTATAATTTTCCCCAGCAGAGTCGCCAGTTCTGTGATACGGTGGGAGAACTGACTTAAGGGTTTTGCGTTTTATTGCAAATGTTGCGGTTAGCAAGAGTCGCCGTCGACTTTTATTTTATCCAAAAGGAAAGGTGAAAAAGCACAGGAAAGACCTTTGAGATGTTTTTTTGAGTTCGGGGGGTAGATTATGAAAAGGGAAGGTATTAGCACCCTTTTCATCCATGGTTTTCCATGGGCTCTTAGTTACTTGCTAGATCACTTGATTTTGTTGTTTGAAAATGTGTTTGGTGTGGTTTTAAAAGTATTTTGTAAAAGAGGCCATTTGTCTAGGCAATCTTTGTAATGATTCTCGTTCGTAAGAATGTATACAAAGATGTTTGTCTTTTTGAAAATGTTTTTAATTTTGTAGGATGTTTTGGAAATGTGTGTGTTTGTTTTTGAAAATAGCAAGGATATTTGTTTTGAAATGGAGCAAGTAACTAGAAGCAATCTACCTACTCAAATGTCTTTCTTATGCATTTTCTATTCCTTTGACATTGTTGTCTTACCATTGATTTGGTAAGCAACCCTATCTTTGGATGTAAACGGGACGGGCGTGGGTCATCGTATAGCCATGATTAGTAATGTTGCAAAGTATCTTAGCATTTTTGAGGGACCAAGATCATTTTTGTAAGGCAACCTTGAATAGCGTCATCGAGGGACTATGATCTTATACTTGTTTGTTTTGCCAAGATACTTCGCATGCGTAATATGGCCATTTTTGCATAAGGCAACCAAGTGGAGAAACCCTAAGGATGCTTGTGTGCAAGTGTATCATTTTCATGCTTTGATTTTATCTTGTATTTAGGGTTTTCTATTTTACTTTGTTTTGATCTTATCATACAAACCCTAATTACTAATCATGGCATGTAAAGCGGTAAATTGCGTAATGTTAATATTACTAAGCTATTACAACAATTTTATGGGAGAGGGGAATACAAATTTGAATGGGGATTTGCAAGAATGTAAACATAAATAAATTATTACAACCAAATCGAATTTGTACGAATATTAGAATAAATAAAATACAATATTTAAGAATGCAATATAATGTACATGTAAGGAAAGATTTTTGTCTTGTTTTTATGTAAAAGAAATTCTAATCTAAACCTAAAAATATAAAGAAAAGAAATAATTTTTAGAAGGGAGGCTTAACCCTAATTATTATTTTAAAAGAAAATAAAATTCTTATATACTAATTTTTATGTATTTTTTGTATTGAAATAATAAATAATATTGTATAAAAATATGAAGATTTTATATATGCAAAAATAAGTATTTATAAGTATGAAATGAAAAATAAATTAAACTAAACATGTTCTAATTATATTTTACAAGTTTATTAGGAAAAATAGATAATATATATATATATATATATATATATATATATATATATATATATATATATATATATATATATATATATATATATATATATATATATATATATATATATATATATATATATATATATATATATATATATATATATATATATATATATATATATATATATATATATATATATATATATATATATATATATATATATATATATATATATATGTTGAAGATAAAATATATTATTATGTGCAAAATAAAATAAAGTAAAATATGATATTATCAAATTTATAATTTTTAGGATTTTTATACATCAAAGAAAATATTTAATGTATTAAAATGAAAATAAAACAAATAAATTAAAAATATAAAAAAGTTGAGTGTGATATGGTGGGAAGAACTGACTGTTTTTTGGAATGCTGGTTTGCGTTTTGCGTTTGCGTTTGCAAAATGTCACGGTAAGCAAGAGTCGTCACCGACTTTTATTTTATCCAACAAGGAAAGGAAAAAAGCACAGAAAAATTCCTTTTTCGAGATATTTCTCGGGTTCGGGGGGTAGATTATAGGAAGGGAAGGTATTAGTAGCCTTTATATCCGTAGTTATCTACGGGCTCTTAGGTACTTGCTCAATTGTTTTCAAAATTGTTTTCTTTATGCTTGTGGGTTTGAAAATTTTTTTGTTTTAAAACTTCGATTTAACTCTTGCTTCTGTCCTCAAGAGTGTAATGAAGTGTTTTGGAAACTTTGTTCGAAAAGGAGTGTAAGTGTGAAAAGTTTTGTTTTGAAAGAGCAAGTATCTAAGAACTATCTACCTACTCGAAAAAGGAATCGTTCTATGCTAATTTCCTTTAGATAATGCTATCCTACTATTAGTTAGTAGGTAGCACCGTCGTTGGAGTTTAAGGGTCAATTTGAATAGGGACATACGGTCACCAAAACAATGTTAGGACGCCTTAGTGGTAACCCTAATGTCTTAGATCATTTGTTTGAGGCAACAATATCCGAGGCGACTATGATCTTCTAGACAAGAGGATGACCTCTAAAGCGACCTATACTCAATGATCGTGTACAAAGGCAACCAGTGGGGTGTACCCTAAGAGTGCGCATGTGCGAGTGTGTTGTTTTCAGTTAATTTTATCTTTGCACATGTTTGGGGTGATCTAATTTGATTTTAAAACTAAACATTCAGTCTTGTCATGCAAACCCTATTACGAAACATCTAGCAGTTATAATTTGCGGAATTAAAATGCAGAAATTAAATTACAAGGCGTCGGGTATTTACATCGGCAAAAGCAACCCTTTGAAAATAAAATAAAGCGGTAAAGTAAATAAAAGGTCCTAATTATCTATTACATACCGGAAGCAGATACATCAATATGGATAAAAATAAATAAAGCGCGCGGGAAATTAAATCGAGTGCGAATTAGGGTTTTGACCCTTTTTAAAAGAAAAGGCTTTTTTTTTTAGTTTTTGTTTTTATTTAAGAAAAGAAATTAATCCTAAAATTAAATACTAAATTAATTAATTAAATGGAAAAAATAATTAATGACATGTTTTTTTTTGGAGTTTTTGATTATTTAAGAAAGAAAATAAAAATAATTAAATGAATTAAAACCTAATGATTTCTGATTAATTTTATTTATTTACAAAAATAAATTAAAGTTTCCTAGAATTAAAAAACCTAATTAATTAATAAAATTTTTTTAAAGAAAAATAAAGTTCTGAATTTAAATTGGATAAAAATGTTTTTGTGATTTTTTAATAAAAAGGAAAATTTGTTATTGGTTAGAAATTAATTAAATAAAAATAAAGTAATTAAATAAATAAACAAAATATAAAAAAAAGAGAGAGTGGGCCTGAGATTTGGAGGGTGTTGAAAGCAATGTTGCTGGCCCATTAAGCTGATCCCTTTGGACTTTTGGGATCTAATGCTTGAGCGTTGACTGAGTTCATCATGTGCCCTCAAGGCTTGGCCACCAGATCTAGCCATCTGGCCATCTGGCACGCTGATTGGTGAGGGAGTATGGTAGATCTTAGGCAGGCATGTGCACTGGAATATCTGAAAACAAATAATATTGAGAAAATGGGGGACCTGGGATTCGAACCCAGGTCCTGAAGGGAAATACACGCTATGCTTGCCACCACGCCATGTTGCTTCAATTGTTAGTATGACACAAATAAATAATAAAATAAGAAAACAAATTTCATTGGGTAAAAATAAAAAAAAAGCGCGCCAGATTTGAATGGGCTAATGGGGACGTGACACGCATTGTCCCTGACCTCCAACCGTGGCTAAAAAATGCAAACACCTATGCCAACGGATAGAGGTTCGTCGTTACAAGCCCGTCCACCTCCAAAACCTTATACCGGCCATGAAAATGGATTCTAAGGCCAGGGTTGAGTTCGTCTCACCCTCCTGGATGCAACCATGCCCATATCTGGGGCCAATTTCCCCTGAAACAAAAATCCCTAAAACCAAACGCAAAACCCTAACAATGGTGCATCTTGCTACAGGTCAGATAAACAAAATAAAATGATGCCAAAAGCTTGTAAATGATGTGGTGATCACAAATATGCAATTATTTCATTCAATGGATGCAAGAATAGTGATTTTCGATTTCAAGAATATGCGGATTCGTGGACTACTTACAGTGCACTAGGAGGTATGAAAACGCGTGGTTTGGATTGGGTTAGCTTGTGAGAGTTTCCAGGAAGCGATTGGGATACTTGCCAAGCCCTAAAACGACCTCTAACCTTGATTTCGATCCTACACTTTTTCTTTGTTTTTGCGAGTTTGGTTCTGCCTCCACAATTGATTTCTAACCCTCATTCTTGTATGTTGCGCCTCCTTATGTATTGCTCAGTGTATTAGGGTAACAAACTTTGTCCAAATCTTCCTACATTGATTCTTGGATATTTGATTTGATCCTCCATTAAAACATTCCAAATTTGCTTGATTTCAATCTTTATGTGCTCTAATGCTTTGGATTTTATTTGATTTTATTTGATTTAAATCAAATTAATTCAAATCAAAATCAAAATAATTAATAAAAATGTGATATGGACATATGGCTAAAGCTAGAGCACGTGGGAAATAATGCAAACTCAAAACAAGTGAAAAATAATGGGGCCATTTGGCAAAATTTGAAGTTTTGGGGATAGTTGACTTTTGGCAATTTTGCAAAAAATTCCAACTTCAACAATGCATAACTTCTTCAATTTTGAACTTTTGGAGGTGTTCTTGGACTTTTTATAAATCTTGAGATGTCATATAACCAACCCTTTTGGTCTCATATCATTTTGATATTCCATGCTCAAGTTAGAAGCTTTGACAAAAAAGGTGTTTTTGTTGGCTTTTCAAAATGACCTATAATGTCCAAATTTATAAATTCTTGTGAGTGCATTTTTTGATCTTGGGATATGAAAATGGATTGTAGGTAATTGCATCCTATTCAAAATGAGCTTTTGATGGGTCATTTCTCATAAAGTATGAGAAAGTTATGCTTGGTCAAAGGTGGGTTGACTTTTCCTACAAAACCCTAATTTAACAACTTTTGAATCTTGATGAATTGTGAGCAATCCTTGATGAATCATGATCAACCCTTGATAAAATGATGAAATTTACTTCAAAATGAGAAATTTGACAAAAAAATCTTGAAGTTTGACTTTTGTAGGTCACAATTGACTTTTGCCCTAACACAGTCGACTTTTGGACCTTTGAGCCATTGACTGAGCAAACTTCCTCTGCAAGGCTTGAAACTTGACATGGATGACCTTGAGAACATATTAGGACATTGGTTAGCACTTGAGGTTATTTGGACTCAAGGATCTTGATGCAATGTGAAACCCTAATTTGGGATAGACTGCCTTAGGAGATAGCTTGTCTGGTCAATCTTTGAGCAACCTTGAGCAACTTGGAGATTTTTCTTGCAATGTTTTGAGAAATATGGGAGGGAAAATTTTGGGGTACAATAGCTGCCCCTATTCAATCTTCTTAAACCTGAGGATGTAGATTGGCTTTCATGCCTTTCGTGATCCGAAGGTGGAAGATGATTGAACACTAGAGTGCCCAGAAATTTGCACTCGCATGAAGTGGTATCAGCCTTGTGATGTCGGGAATGGGCTTACAGATTCCATTTGGAGATGGGTGACGATGGGGATGGGCTTAAAGATGCCATCTGAAGGAGTGTCGATCGCATAAGAGATTCCTTAGTGAGAGCTTGTATACCTGTTGTTGTGGAAGATTCTGCTGGGGAAGTCTGATCTTTGTTGAGATTTAGGAACTTGCCCATAATTCAACTGGGGTGTCGAGATTTAGGGACTTGCCCGTAATTCAACTGAGGGGAAACATCTTCGTCGATATTTAAGAACTCGCCCGTAATTCAACTGAGAGAACTTCTCTGCTGAGATCTAGGAACCTGTTTGTAATTCAACGGAGTATAACTTTGTTGAGATTTAGGACCTTGTCTGTAATTCAATTGAGAAAAACTCTATTGAGATTTAAGAACTTGTCAGTAATTTGACTTGGAGGGAAACATCTTCATTGAGATTTAAGAACTTGTCAGTAATTCGACTCGGAGGGAAACATCTTCATCGAGATTTAAGAACTCGCCCGTAATTCAACTGAGAAAACTTCTCTGCTGAGATTTAGGAACTTGTCTGTAATTCAACGGAGGAACTTTGTCGAGATTTAGGACCTTGTCTGTAATTCAACTGAGAAAACAACTCTGTTGAGATTTAAGAACTTGTCAGTAATTCGACTAGGGGAAACATCTTCATCGATATTTAAGAACTTGCTCGTAATTCAACTGAGAAAACTTCTCTGCTGAGATTTAGGAACCTGTCTGTAATTCAACGGAGGAACTTTGTCGAGATTTAGGACCTTGTCTGTAATTCAACTGAGAAAACATCTCTGCTGAGATTTAAGAACTTGTCGGTAATTCAACTGGAGGGAAACATCTTCATCGAGATTTAAGAACTCGCCCGTAATTTAACTGAGAAAACTTCTCTATTGAGATTTAGGAACTTGTCTGTAATTCAACGGAGGAACTTTGTCGAGATTTAGGACCTTGTCTGTAATTCAACTGAGAAAACAATGTTAGAACAAAGTTTGAATCTACTACCCTATGTTTAAGTTTTGATGATAACAAAGTGAAAAGATATATTATTTATATGATTCATGTATGAACTATCTGCTGCCTAAATTATTACGTTCTGATTTGCAGATACTCTGATTGATATAAGCAAGATCACACCTAATCAGCATCAGAAATTTGGTTCCTGACATCAGCATCAGAAGTTGCCATATCAGAATGTCAAAATCAGAAGATTAACTCACGTACATGTTGAAGCCTGATGAACAAAACTGCGCTCAACACTCTGATAAAGAAACACAACAGTTCATCAGCAGCTAAGCAGAGTCAGAATGAGCCAAGCCAGAACTTGCATTAAGTAAGCAACGGTACTGTGCATTGAAAGAAAATTAATACCAACGGCCTCATTCTAGACAAGATCTGCTCGATAAGGAAAGTTTGTTAATAGCATTGAATCAAGAACATTGCTCCAACATTCAACATCTCAGTGCTATATAAACAAGACTTTGAAGATTGAATTGGCTAATGCTCTCCAAATATTTACACGCATAAAAGCTGATCAAAATCTTCCTTCTCTCAGTTTGCTGAACACTACACATTCTCTTATTCAATCATTGTTTAGCAATCTAGTTTCTAAGCTTTAAGTTGTGTATACATCACAGTTGTGATACAGTTTTGTAGAAAACATTCACACACTTAGATTTATCTTCTTTGTAAGAAAGTGTTTCCTTGACAAACCGGGTTGTGGTTTGCATCAAGAAGGCTTTAGCAATTGTTAAAGCAGTCTGTAATATTCAGTTGAATATAGTGGACTAAGACCTCGTTGGAGAGAGGCGAAATCACCTTGACGGGTGGACTGGAGTAGTTTGAGATCAAACGAACCAGGATAAAAATATCTTGTTCATTGCATTGATTTTCAGTTTTACAATTCAACCCCCCCTTCTTGTGTTTCTCACTACTTCAATTGGAATCAGAGCGCCTGGTTCTGAGCTAAAACACTTAACCGTGTCAGTACAAGATCCAGCGTCAGAAAAACACAATGGCAGGAAACTATTCTCACACCAGCAATGACAACAATGAGGACAGAGACAGATTCAGCGGCAAACCTCCAGTCTTTGATGGAGAAAACTTTGATTACTGGAAAGACAGAATTGAAAGCTTCTTTCTGGCACATGATGCTGATCTGTGGGATATGGTGACAGATGGATACACGCACCCTGTGAATGCAAGCGGTCAGAAGATTGATAGAAAAACAATGTCTGACCAACAAAAGCGTGACTTCAAGAATCACCACAAGGCCAGAACCATCCTCCTCAGCGCCATCTCCTATACTGAATATGAAAAGATCTCCAACAGAGACACAGCAAAGAATATTTTTGACTCACTCAGAATGACGCATGAGGGAAACGTTCAGGTCAAAGAAACTAAAGCTCTGGCGCTCATTCAGAAGTATGAGGCATTCAAAATGGAAGAATCTGAATCCATTGAAACAATGTTCTCTAGATTCCAGATTCTGGTAGCTGGTCTCAAGGTTCTGGACAAAGGATACTCTACTACTGATCATGTCAAGAAAATCATCAGAAGTTTACCCAAGCAGTGGAGACCAATGGTTACAGCTCTGAAGCTAGCTAAAGATCTCAACAAAATCACTCTGGAGGAACTTATCAGCTCCCTCAGAAGTCATGAGATAGAGCTAGAAGCTGACGAGCCTCAGAAGCAAGGTAAGCCTTTAGCATTAAAATCTAACAAAAAATTTGAGTCTAAAGTTTTGCAGGCAGTTGAAGAAACATCTGATGGATCCTCATCAGAAGAAGACGAACTCTCCCTCCTCTCCAGAAGAGTAAATCAACTATGGAAGCAAAGACAAATGAAGTTCAGGAATCCCAGAAGATCTGATCAGGACGAGTCTTCTTCTAGATACAGAAGGACAGATTCTTCCTCTGGATACAGAAGATCTGAAGGCTCCTCCAGTAGCAAAAAGCCAAACACCAAGGACATCATCTGCTATGAGTGCAATGAGCAAGGACACTATAAGAGTGACTGCCCAAAGCTTCAGAGGGAAAAACCCAAAAAGAAGTTTGGAAGAGAGAAGAAGAAAAGTCTCATGGCTACATGGGATGACTCTGACTCGTCTGAAGCTGACTCAGAATCAGATGATGAGAGGGCAAACATAGCTCTCATGGCTAACATCTCAGAAGATAGTGAAGCTTCTGAATCAGACTCAAAATCAGATACTGAAGAGATATCTTTAGCAGCAAGTCAGAAACACCAGTCATGGTACCTGGACTCTGGCTGCTCGCGACACATGACGGGAAGAAGGCATATGTTCCAAAGCCTGGAACTTAAGCCTGGAGGCCACGTTGGTTTTGAAGGCAATCAGAGGGGAAAGATAATTGGCTTTGGAACTGTAGGTAATGGAAATCTTCCCTCTATTAATAATGTTCTGCTAGTAGATGGATTGATGCATAATCTGTTATCCATAAGTCAATTAAGTGATAACGGTTATGATATAATCTTTAATCAAAAATCATGTAAAGCTGTTAGTCAGAAAGATGGGACTATCCTGTTTAATGGTAAGAGGAAAAACAACATTTACAAAATCAAACTTTCTAAACTAAAGAGTCAGAATGTAAAATGTCTTCTGTCTGTTAACAACGAGCAGTGGATCTGGCACAGAAGATTGGGGCATGTTAGTATGAGAAGAATATCTCAGATTAACAAACTCAATCTGGTCAGAGGACTTCCTAATTTGAAGTTCAATTCAGATGCTCTGTGTGAAGCATGTCAGAAAGGCAAGTTTGCAAAACCTTCTTTTAAATCCAAAAATGTTGTTTCCACCTCTAAGCCATTAGAACTTCTGCACATTGACTTATTTGGACCAGTTAAAACTGCTTCAGTCAGTGGCAAGAAGTATGGGTTAGTAATCGTAGATGACTATAGCAGATGGACATGGGTAAAGTTCTTAAGACACAAGGACGAGTCACACTCTGTGTTTGTTACCTTCTGTAACCAAGTTCAGAATGAAAAGGATCTTAGAATCGTTAAAGTCAGAAGTGATCATGGTGGAGAATTTGAAAACAAAGATTTTGAGTCATTCTTTAATGACAGAGGCATTCTGCATGATTTCTCTTGTCCTAGAACTCCCCAACAAAATGGAGTTGTAGAACAAAAGAACAGAACATTGCAAGAAATGGCCAGAACCATGATCAATGAGACAAACGTTGCTAAGACCTTCTGGGCAGAGGCAATAAACACAGCGTGCTACATTCAGAATAGAATCTCAATAAGACCTATTATGGAAAAGACTCCATATGAATTGTGGAAGAACAGAAAGCCCAACATTTCATATTTACATCCATTTGGATGTACTTGCTTTATATTAAATACAAAGAATTATTTGAACAAGTTTGACTCTAAAGCACAGAAGTGTATTATGTTAGGATACTCTGAACGCTCAAGAGGGTACAGAGTATACAATACAGAAACACAGATTGTGGAAGAATCAATCAGTGTTCGTTTTGATGATAAGCTTGACTCTGAAAAGTCAAAGCAGAATGAAGTTTTTGCAGGTATGGAAATTGAATTTACAGGTTCTGAAGACAAGTCATCAGAAGCTCTCAACACAGACACTCCTTCAACGTCTGAAAGGAGCACTGCTAGCAATCCTACAACAGCTGCTGATCAACCTCAGAAGAGATTACCCAGAAGCAGCTTGGATCACCCAGAAGAGACTATCTTAGGAAGAAAGGAAGATCCAATCAGAACAAGAGCAAGCTTCAGAAACTCTGAAGAAACTCTCATGGGACTTGTGTCTCTGATTGAACCTTCTTCTATTGATGAAGCACTTCTGGATAATGACTGGATTCTGGCAATGCAAGAAGAGCTGAATCAATTCACCAGAAACGACGTATGGGATCTCGTTCCCAGACCAAAAGGATTCAACGTCATTGGAACAAGATGGGTGTTCAGAAACAAGCTAAATGAACAAGGTGAAGTCATCAGAAACAAGGCACGACTGGTTGCACAAGGTTATAGTCAGCAAGAGGGGATAGACTATACAGAAACCTTTGCCCCAGTCGCCAGGTTAGAATCTATCAGACTCTTAATTTCATTTGCTGTTAATAGAGGCATCACTCTGTATCAGATGGATGTCAAAAGTGCATTCTTAAATGGTTATATAGAAGAAGAAGTCTATGTACACCAACCCCCTGGTTTGAAAATACAAAACATCCAGAACATGTTTTCAAACTAAAGAAGTCACTATATGGTCTGAAACAAGCTCCCAGAGCTTGGTATGAAAGGCTAAGTAACTTTCTATTAGAAAATGAATTCACCAGAGGGAAAGTGGACACTACTCTATTCTGTAAATCAGTTAAGAATGACATCTTAGTTTGTCAAATTTATGTTGATGATATTATCTTTGGTTCTACTAATCCTTCTCTTGGAAGAAAATTTTCTAAGTGTATGCAGGCAGAATTTGAGATGAGCCTCATGGGGGAACTGAAATTCTTTCTAGGAATTCAGATCAATCAAACTCCAGAGGGAACTTACATTCATCAGAGCAAATACATCAGAGATCTTCTGAAGAAATTTGACCTCTCAGAATGTAAGCCATCAAAGATTCCAATGCATCCCACGTGCATTCTGGAAAGAGAAGAGGTAAGCAAAAATGTAGAACAGAAAGTCTACAGAGGTATGATTGGTTCTCTCCTCTATCTGACTGCTTCAAGACCTGACATATTATTCAGTGTTTGTATCTGTGCTAGATTCCAATCAGATCCTAGAGAATCTCACTTAACAGCTGTTAAGCGAATTTTCAAGTATTTGAAAGGTACTACTAATCTGGGTTTGTTTTATAGAAAATCTAGTGATTATAGCTTAGTAGGCTACTGCGATGCTGATTTTGCTGGAGACAGAGTGGAACGTAAAAGTACTTCTGGAAGCTGCCAGTTTCCTGGAGAAAATCTGATCTCTTGGTCCAGCAAAAGGCAATCAACAATTGCGCTATCAACAGCAGAAGCTGAGTACATAGCAGCAGCAGGATGTAGCACACAAATGCTCTGGATGAAAAGTCAGCTTGAAGACTTCCAGATTTTTGAGAGTAACATTCCTATACTCTGTGATAATACTTCTGCTATTTGCTTAAGTAAGAATCCCATTTTACATTCTAGAGCTAAGCATATATAAATAAAACATCACTTCATTAGGGACTATATTCAGAAAGGAATTTTGAACTTAAAATTTATAGATACAGACCATCAATGGGCTGATATCTTTACTAAACCCCTTTCGGAAGATATGTTTAATTTCATTCTGAAACATCTCAGCATGAAAGTCTGTCCAGAGTGAAAATGTTTTAATTCCATATATTTACCTTCAGAATGTAATTGCTTTACTGTGAACTTCTGATCAATCTTCTTTCAGAAAGATAGAACATGCAGATTGTATCAGATGCAAGTCTAAAGATCTGAGAGTCTAAGCTCAAAGACAGACGTGCTGATCACTACATCAAACAAGTGTCATCCAATCATCAGCAAATCTCTGAAGCAGAACGCGTGCACGCTTCTGAGAAGGCAAAACGCTGATTGGGTGCATTGAGACACATGTCTGGTAACCGTTTTTAAGTATCTTTCTCAAATCCCCCAAAATCAGCAAGCATTTAATAAAAGTAATCATGCTTTTAAAATGCAATCATGATTTTTCTCTTTCTTAAAAACGTTTATTTTTTCAAAATATTCTGAAACTCTATTTAAACACATTAACCTCTCATTCTAATTCTTTACAGTTTCTCACTAATACTCAAGCATTCTCTGCATTTTTCTGTGTTCATCTCTTGCAAAACCTTTTTTTTTCTCAGTTTCTTCTCAAAAATCTTTTAGTGTGAACATGGCAACCTCCAGCAGTGCTTCTGCAGGTCCTCAGAAGAAAGCATCATCTGAACAGTATCAAGTGCCATTCAGAACACTCCTCACTCCTGTGAAGAATCTTGAAGTGTTATCTGAATTGATCATTGATTTTGGAAGCTTGAAGGAGAACGGTTTTGACCTAACAGAAGAAGTTAGGGCACAGAAATGGGAACGGTATTTTGACAGATTGGTTGGACCAACATTCCCTATGTTAGTCAAGGAATTCTGGATTCATGCCAAGGCTTCAACGCATCTAGTCACCTCCTTCGTTATGGGGAAGAAGATTGTGATCACTGAGGATCACATAGCAAGGTTAATCGGTTACAGTGGCGGTGGCGTCCGCTGTGTTGATATGGCTGAGAGATATGCTGACATGGGCGTGATAGCTGCAAGGATTTTCACCCATGGGGTGCCCAGCAGCAAGATCAAAGATCTGAAGGATCATCACAGAGTTTGGGCTAAGATAATTCTGGGGTGCTTCAACCATAGGAAGCCAACTAGTTCACCTGATTACATAAATGTGGATCAACAGTTTCTGATCTACTTTATTGATCAGAAGGTAAAAATCAACTTGGCTCATCTTCTGTTCAACCACCTCAAAACAAGTGTGAAGGAAACCAGGGAAGAAGAAAGAACAAAGAGGGATTGGATACCCTTTGGAAGGTTGATATCAGATATTCTGACAGAGAATAGGCTGATAGAGCATCTGATAGAAGCTCAAGAGTTAAGCACCATTGAACCAACAGTTGGGAAGCCTCTGAACGCGAAGAACTTGAAGAAAATGAAGTTGATAGAGAATATCAAAAAGGAACCCAGAGCTACTCCTATTGCTGATATCACCAGCAGAAGAGTTCCACTGAGTGACTTTCCTTTATTTTCTGAGATAGAATCTAAACCAGAGGTGGTTCTCAGATACTTAGATGCGTACAAGGCAGATGGTACAGATCCAAATCTGATTATCAAAGCTCTGCATCAACCTCAACAAGAAGTGACTCTGAAGAAGACGAAGAAGAGGAAGGCACCTTCAGAAGGATCATCCCAGCAGACACCCAAGAAAAGAGGTAATTTATCTGCTGCTTCTGTTTTAAATTCTTCTACTATTCCAGCATCTATTCCTCCTCCAACCTCTCATAGAATCTCAATCCCCATCCCAACAATAGATGAAACTGAACCAGAAGATGACCCTTCTAAGGCATTAAAACTCAGAAGACCCAGAACCAAACATCCCAAACCAATCTCAACAACATCAGCAATTGACAAAGTGCTGTCTGACATTGATCAACACACTTCTGATCACTCCGCCAATCCAAACTCTGAACCACAAATTGTACCTCCTCCACAACCAGAACAACAACAATTTGCTGAAGAACCAGAACAACAACAACCTCTCTCATCAATTCCAGAAGAACCCCTTATCCCTGAACAACCAGAAATTCCAACAACTTCTCCTCAACCAGCAATTCCGTCTCCCTCTCCTCAACCAGAAATTCATCCACCATCACCTCAACCTGAGTTTCATCACTCTGAAACTCCTTCTCCTCAACCATCTGAACCTCATTCACCTCAACCATCACCTCTGGAAATCCAGCTGCCAGGTGGAACAACAATCACCATGGCCCAGTTGCCATCCTCACCAGAATCTACACCACCCAATACTCCCAAAACACCAAGCAGTCCAATCATAATCTCTGATTATCCCACTCCATCTCCAAAACAAACAGCTGCCAAGCAAACCACCGAAAACCACAGCAGGACCTTCATAGACTCAACCAGTCTTGACCGTCTTGCTGATATGAAACATAAAATAGCCATCCCTAAACCAAAACAACCAGATGTTGGCTCTGGTATTATGAATTTTGAAACAGGTGTGCAACAATGGATTGCTTCTTTGAAGCAAGTCTGTCCTGGAATGATTGACCCAACTGCTTCTGATCAGCTCTGGTCACAATTCAGACTTTGGGTACGTGTTGAAGCCCTCAAGTTGCAGGATATCAACTATGAGCAGGCACAACAGAACTTCAGCAAGCTGCTGAAGGAAGTTGACAGTCTGCTGCCTCAGGAAGCTGTGCTCCCTCTGGATAGTGAACCTTGGTCTGAGAAACAGCTAGCTTCAAAGGTGCAACCAGAAGAAGACAAGACCATTCAAGTTGAAGCAAGTCAAGCAGAAGATGTTGCAGAAAGCTCTCAGAAGCTTCCTGCTTCTGATGTTTCTCAAGCTGCCTTGGACAGGCAGACTCTGGAAGAGCTGAAGCTGAATGACATGCGTCTGCAGCAGAGGATGGATGAAAACGACCAGAAGATGAAAGAAAGAATGGATGTGCAGGATAGCAAGATTGACACTGTTGTCAGCATGGTGCACAAGCAGAATGAGACTGCTGATCAGATCAAAGCCATGCTGGAGAACCTGTTCACACGCTTTCCTCCCCAACCTTAGTTTTTTCATTCATGTCTTTTTCATGTTTTCTTTGATTTTCTGATGTACTATTTGAATATGTTCTGTTTGATTCTGAACCTTTTAATATGACAAGTTTTTCTGATCTTAATTGTTTTAGCACTCACCTACACTTTTTGATTGCTGACAAAAAGGGGGAGAACAAGAATGATATTTTAAACAATAACGGTTAACTAAGACAGAAATTCTCAAACATTCTAACTCTATTATACTTGAAAATGTTTTTGTTTTGCTTAAAGTCTACAGGTACAAGGAAGCTCCTGGACACTCTGAAGACTAAAAAGCTCTAAAGCTCTGATCCGCTCTGATACTCTGATCCAAAGCAAAGCTTTGACAAGAAAAGCTCTGATACGCTGATCTGGAGCTCTGCTCTGATATGCTGATCTAAAGCTTCCGATAGTCAAAGACTCTGATACTCTGATGTTCAAAGAAAGGCAAAAAGATCTGATCCTGAAGAACACTTGCAATCAAAGGGAAGTAATAAACTCAGGGGGAGTATCTCTCAACTCTGATATCTTTTTACCCTTATCTTTGATAACCTCTTACTCTGATGCATCTCTCTGATACCTTTTCATGTTATTTTCATTTAAAAAATATCTAGTTTTTGTCATCATCAAAAAGGGGGAGATTGTTAGAATAAAGTTTGAATCTACTACCCTATGTTTAAGTTTTGATGATAACAAAGTGAAAAGATATATTATTTATATGATTCATGTATGAACTATCTGCTGCCTAAATTATTACGTTCTGATTTGTAGATACTCTGATTGATATAAGCAAGATCACACCTAATCAGCATCAGAAATTTGGTTCCTGACATCAGCATCAGAAGTTGCCATATCAGAATGTCAGAATCAGAAGATTAACTCACGTATATGCTGAAGCCTGATGAACAAAACTGCGCTCAACACTCTGATAAAGAAACACAACAGTTCATCAGCAGCTAAGCAGAGTCAGAATGAGCCAAGCCAGAACTTGCATTAAGTAAGCAACGGTACTGTGCATTGAAAGCAAATTAATACCAACGGCCTCATTCTAGACAAGATCTGCTCGATAAGGAAAGTTTGTTAATAGCATTGAATCAAGAATATTGCTCCAACGTTCAACATCTCAGTGCTATATAAACAAGACTTTGAAGATTGAATTGGCTAATGCTCTCCAAATCTTTACACACATAAAAGCTGATCAAAATCTTCCTTCTCTCAGTTTGCTGAACACTACACATTCTCTTATTCAATCATTGTTTAGCAATCTAGTTTCTAAGCTTTAAGTTGTGTATACATCACAGTTGTGATACAGTTTTGTAGAAAACATTCACACACTTAGATTTATCTTCTTTGTAAGAAAGTGTTTCCTTGACAAACCGGGTTGTGGTTTGCATCAAGAAGGCTTTAGCATTTGTTAAAGCAGTCTGTAATATTCAGTTGAATATAGTGGATTAAGACCTCGTTGGAGAGAGGCGAAATCACCTTGACGGGTGGACTGGAGTAGTTTGAGATCAAACGAACCAGGATAAAAATATCTTGTTCATTGCATTGATTTTCAGTTTTACAATTCAACCCCCCCTTCTTGTGTTTCTCACTACTTCAAACAACTCTGTTGAGATTTAAGAACTTTTCAGTAATTCGACTTGGGGAAACATCTTCATCGAGATTTAAGAACTTGCCCGTAATTCAACTGAGAAAACTTCTCTGTTGAGATTTAGGAACTCGTCTGTAATTTAACGGAGGAACTTTGCCGAGATTTAGGACCTTGTCTGTAATTTAACTAAGAAAAACTCTGTTGAGATTTAATAACTTGTCAGTAATTCGACTAGGGGAAACATCTTCATCGAGATTTAAGAACTTGCCCGTAATTCAACTGAGAAAACTTCTCTGCTGAGATTTAGGAACCTGTCTGTAATTCAACGGAGGAACTTTGTCGAGATTTAGGACCTTGTCTGTAATTCAACTGAGAAAACATCTCTGTTGAGATTTAAGAACTTGTCAGTAATTCGACTGAGGTAAAAGCTTCAAAACTTTGAATTTTATGAGAATTTAACCGCATCCTTCTTGAAAGGTAAAGGTTAGTTGTATGTAATGCATGATATGTATCACGCAATGATGTTCTCAAAATAAATGAGATTGTGTTGTATGATGCGTATACGCATGTGCCATGATGTATGGAAATGTAATGTTTTTAGCTGGGGAGAATAAATCTCGGATAACTGCTGGAGAAAAGAGTTGAATTCTTTGTTTCTGCTGGGGATGGCGCACGAAGATGATTATGAGAATAAACCTGCAGGAGAGGATAACTCCGTTGGGGAATAAGCTGATGAGGAGATTACTCTGTGGGGAAGATATGCTCTATAGAGGATTCCACTGATAAATTCCACTGGGGATGAATTACCGTTGCTGGTGATATTGAATCCTGTTGGGGATTTGAGTTTCTGTTTGTGAAGGGAATGAATTCCGCTGGGGATGATCTTTCAGTTGAGACTTCACTGGGGATGACCTTTTAGGCTCTTCTGGGGATAATCTTCCAAAGTCTACTGGGGATGACTCTCCATACTCCACTGGGGAAGCTTTTTCAGACTGCACTGGGAAAATTTTCAAACTCCACTGGGGATATTTTATACTCCGCCGGGGATAATAAGACTTTTAAGTGTTGATGGTAGATAAACTCTGCTTGGGGAGATCATTACTGATTCATTCACAGTTACGAGCTGCAGCTGGGGAGAGCTAACATTACTGTCCTTTTCTTACTCTGTGGGGAGTGAATGTACCTTAGCCATATTATTCAGCTGAATCTACCTTGTACCTCGTGGATAGAGCAACTGTAAAGCTTGGACAATTCTTATTGCCCCTGTTTCTGATATTACGAGTAATCATCTTTCGTTTCGCATGTAAATATTTATGAGCAGCAATTAATGTCAAATGCATATATAAAAAATGAACATTTGGACGTTCTTTGCAAAAGAAAACAGAAAAAGGAAAAACAGTTTGAAATTTCTTTGAAGATGAATTGTATTGGTTTTGAAGTTTGGCCTCTAAATAGGCATTTTTGTACAAGAGGCTGACGTCCTAGTAAGAGAACTCCGCCGAACAAATAGAATTTACATAGTTTGTGAAAAATTAAACAAAACAGCTATATGAATAATCCCACTGGGTTCCAACTCTGCTATTGCCTTTATGTCCTCGAGCATCTCATCACTTTGCTACTTGGTTGAAGGTAGATCAGATTGATTAGTGCCATCCGAGCTTGATAGTTGATACCGACGTATGGTTACAAGGTGATCCAATGAGACATAGTGTTATGCTTTGATCCCTAATTTTTGCCTGGACCACCCTTTCGGGTTTTCAGTCCACCGAGATACCCTTTTTTGCCCAAGCCTCCTTTTCAGGTTTTCGACTTACCGGGTGTACAGATTTTTCATTTTCATCCCTTATTTTTGCCCGAATCCTTTTGGTTCATCGGGAAGCCCTTATTTTTGCCTAGGCCAGTCAACCTAGAGGGTCTTTGATTATGCGTAGTATTTTTTCACTATGTCTGCATTGACGGGGTGAGGAAGGTCGTCACCATCCATGGTGGTTAGAATCATAGCTCCTCCTGAGAAAATGTTCTTAACCACAAATGGCCCTTCGTAAGTAGGGGTCCATTTGCCCCTGGGATCACCTTGAGGTAAGATAATGCGCTTGATTACCAGATCCCCGACTTGATACTCTTGTCGTCTAACTTTCTTGTTAAATGCCTTGATCATCCTCTTTTGATACGTTTGACCATGACAAATAGCAGTAAGTCTCTTTTTGTCGATTAAGTTCAGTTGATTAAGCCATGTCTGGATCCAGTCATCTTTGCTCAAACCTGCATCCTTTATAATCCAAAGAGAGGGTATCTGAACTTCAACAGGCAATACGGCCTCCATACCATATACCAAGGAATAGGGGGTTGCCCCTGTTGACGTCCGCGCTGAGGTACGATACCCATGAAGAGAAAATGGTAACATCTCGTGCCAGTCTTTGTATGTCACGGTCATCTTCTGCACAATCTTCTTGATGTTCTTATTAGCCGCTTCAACAACCCCATTCATCTTCGGCCGGTAGGGAGAAGAGTTGTGATGATGTATCTTGAACTGCTTGCAGAGCTCGGTGATCATTTTATTATTGAGATTTGTACCATTATCTGTAATGATCCTCTCTGGTACACTGTATCGACATATCAGATTGTGTCGAATGAACCGTGCCACGACGTTCTTGGTTACAGTAGCAAAGGAAGCTGCTTCAACCCACTTCGTAAAGTAATCAATAGCTACTAGGATGAAACGATGCCCGCTGGATGTCGTAGGTCTGATCTCGCCGATCATATCGATGCCCCACATTGCAAAAGGCCACGGAACTGTTAAGACATTCAGAGGTACTAGAGGTATGTGCACCTTATCAGCATAGACTTGGCACTTGTGATAGGTCCGAGAATGCTGATAACAGTCGCCTTCCATGGTGGACCAATAATATCCTGACCGTCGGATCTTCTTTGCCATGGTGTGTCCACTGGAATGAGTTCCGAAAGTACCTTTATGTAAATCTACCATGGTCCTTTCTGCCTCGTTCTTATCCATACATCGCAGTAAGGTTGAATCATGGTTATGCTTGTAAAGGATGCCATTACTGATGAAGAACTTCGCTGCGAATCTCCTCAGAAACTTCTTATCATTAACAGATGCACCCTCCGGGTACTCCTGAGCTTCAAGATACCTCTTCACCTCATGAAACCAGGGTTTATCTGCTACCTCTGGGGAGCTTCGTTGTCCCAATTGACTTTGAACATAGAAGACATCATAGCCAGCGCGTCCACCAACTGATTCTCCTCTCTAGGGAAGTGTTCAAGAGTTATCTCCTCGAAGTGGGGAAGCAACGTCAATACATACTCCTTATAAGGAATAAGATTCGGGTGTTTCATATCCCACTCGCCTTTGATCTGACTGATCACGAGAGCAGAATCTCCGAATACACTCAGAAACTTAATCCTTAGGTCGATAGCTGCTCGAAGACCCATAATGCACGCCTCATACTCCGCCATATTATTGGTGCAGTTGAAACATAGTCGGGCGGTGAATGGAGTATGAGAGCCTTTAAGAGATATGATCACGGCGCCAATGCCATTACCCAAAGCGTTCGAAGATCCATCAAAGTACATAGACCATCGGGATCCCTCCTTAGGTCTTTCACTCGGTCCAGGTTCTTCATAGTCGGTTACTATCATGATATTCTCATCTGGGAATTCAAAGTTCATAGACTAGTAATCATCCACTGCTTGATGTGCTAAATGATCTGCCAACACACTTCCTTTGATTGCCTTTTGGGTCGTGTATTGGATGTCATACTCAGTAAAGATCATCTTCCATCTTGCTATTCTTCCAGATAAGGCAGGCTTCTCGAAGATATACTTGATTGGATCCATCTTTGATATCAATGGAGTGGTGTGAGTCAGCATATACTGTCTCAGCCGGCGAGCAGCCCATGCCAAAGCGCAACAAGTTTTCTCAAGCAACGAGTATCGGGTCTCGCAGTCGGTAAACTTTTTGCTAAGGTAATAAATAAAATGCTATTTTCGGCCAGACTCATCATGCTGCCCCAGCACACACCCCATTGAGTTGTCGAGTACTGTCAAGTATAAGATCAAAGGTCTCTCTTCAACTGGAGGCATCATAATAGGTGGCTCTTGGAGATATTCTTTGATCCTTTCGAAAGCGGCCTGATATTCATCATTCCATCTTACCACTTGATCTTTCTTCAGTAGCTTGAAGATTGGCTCACAAGTAGCAGTCAGGTGTGAGATAAATCGGGCAATGTAATTCAAACGTCCCAGAAAGCCTCTGACTTCTTTTTCTGTTCGGGGAGCTGGCATCTCCTGTATATCCTTCACCTTTGCAGGATCCACCTGAATACCTTTATCACTTACGACGAAACCTAGCAGCTTACCAGATCTCACCCCGAAGGTGCACTTGTTTGGGTTTAACCTCAGCTTGTACAACTTCAACCTGTCAAATAGCTTCTGAAGGTGGTCAAGATGTCCTCCTTCAGTCTGGGATCTTGCAATCATGTCATCAACGTATACCTTAATCTCATGATGGATCATGTCGTGGAACAAGGCAACCATGGCGCACTGATACGTTGCCCCAGCATTTTTCAATCCGAAAGGCATGACTTTGTAGCAAAAGGTACCCCATTGAGTAACAAAGGTTGTCTTCTCCATGTCTTCGGGAGCCATTTTAATCTGATTGTAACCAGAGAAACCATCCATAAAGGAGAAGACCTTATGCTGTGCGGTGTTGTCAACCAGAACATCGATATGAGGCAGAGGGAAATCATCCTTGGGGCTCGCTCTGTTCAGATCCCTATAGTCAACACACATTCGAACCTTACCATCCTTCTTCGGCACTGGAACCACGTTGGCCACCCACTGTGGGTAATAAGTAACTGCTAGAAAACCGGCGTCAAATTGTTTCATAACTTCAGCCTTGATTTTCTCAGACATCTCCGGGCGCATTCGGCGGACTTTCTGTTTCACTGGAGGACAGTCTTCCTTGGTAGGCAGGCGGTGAACCACAATATCGGTATCCAACCCAGGCATATCTTCATAAGCCCAGGCAAAGATCTCAACGTAGTCACGCAACATCTGAATCAACCGTTACTTAACACTAGGCTCCAGATTTGCACCGATCTTGATCTCTTTCTTGTCTATCTCTGTACCCAGATTTACTGTTTCCACGGGCTCTTCATGCAGCTGTATGGCCCTCTCTTCCTGAAGTAACAGTCTAGAAATTTCACCAGGCACTTCTCAATCATCTTCACTTTCGTCTTCGGCTAAGTTGATCGGACTTTCGAAGTCATAACTGGCAGTAGCAGAGTCGTTACCAGTGAGATCCAGAGTGGATGTAGACATGTATATGTGAGTGTGTGTAAAACAGTTATTTTGTAATATAGAAAAATAAAAAACAAGGAGCGCAAAATTTGAAATGCAAGAAACGTCCAATGCTTTTATTAATGATATATGGAGATGACAAATATCAAGCCCTCACAAACAAATCCACAGTGCCTCGGGTAAGACACCGGGCCAAAAAGTTTAAAAATTATCTGTTACAAAATTAAAACAAAAGTCTCATTACTGGGTAATAAAAGAAATTGGGACGAAGTCCTTTACCGTCCAATTGCTTAATCCGCCGTCGGTAGTTGGGTAAATCCAACTGTCAAATTCAGACTCTTCAACATCGTCTTCAATGGCATTCACTCCTGAATTGCTGATGAACAAGGGAGGTCCTCCGATCCGTGCACGCCGAACAATCCTTTGAGCTTCTGCAGTGAAACCCAAACCAAATTTGTTAGTCTTATGTGCAAAATTAGGGAGTTGGCCCCAATTTGCACACCCACCTTTCTCAACAACAGCCCGGGCATCCTTTAGGGAAGCCATCTTCATTGGAGGATCTTCAATAACAGTTTCAGTTGATGCCAGCGTCTGGGGGACTTCTTCAAAATGTTGAAACGGGGTCTCAATGAACTCCCCATCCATTTCCACATATCGAAAAGAGTTGAGGTGGCTCACCGTGTACTCCTCTTCCCCTCGTACTGTAACAATTTTCCCCTTCACTGGGTACTTCAGCATCTGGTGGAGCATAGAAGTTACTGCCCCAGCTTTGTGGATCCACTGGCGACCCAGCAAACAAGAATAAGATGGCCGAATGTCCATCACATAGAATGTAGATGCGAAAATCTGAGAACCAACCTTCACTGGAACATCCACTTCTCCGTGTACCATCCTCTTGGACCCATCAAAGGCCCTGACTACAATGTTGCTTGGTTTTAGCTCCAACCCTTCATAGTCTAACCGGTCTAGAGCTTTCTTGGGTAAAACATTCAGTGATGACCCAGTATCTACCAACACGTGATCCAGAGTAGTGTCCCTGCACTCAATGGAGACATGCAGAGCGTCATTATGATTCTTCCCTTTAGCAGTCAAGTCGGCGTCGGAGAAACCCAACTCGTTATCAGCAGTTAAACTCGCTACACAGTCTTTGAACTGATCAGCGGATGTTTCTTGCGGCACGTGCGCAGTTTTTAGGAAAGCAATCAAAGCCTTGGCATGGGCTTTCGAGCATAGAAACAAAGACAACATAGAGATTTTTGACGGGGTTTGCCCCAGCTGCTCGACTACATTGTAGTCGCTCTTTTTGATGATCTTCAAAATGTCCTCCATCTCTTGTCTAGAGGCTTCAACAGTAATCTTCTTTGGTGCCTCCGTCTGGGCAGGCCCACCGGTGGTCCCTTTGCCCCGAGTGTCAGATGACTCGACAACAGGGGTAAGAATTGGAACTTGAACAGGGACAGTAGCAGATGTACTGGTAGGTGTAATAATAACAGGCTTCCGAACAACTAGTGGAGATATCTCAGGGGAGAAAATCCTTCCGTTGCGGGTGACTTTACTAAATCCAACAATATTGCTGACGTCAGTATCAGCCTCTTCATCCTTCAAATCTTGTTTAACCCCGTGATAATATACGTCTCGTAGTGCCAAGGGACAGCTTTATCTGACGTATAGGGGATAGGCCCAGGAATGGTGATGATCAATAGTGCAATTCTCGGAACAGATGTAATTCTAACAGGCTTTCTCGAGGAAGCCTTGGATGAATTGTCGAAAATGGTGATTATAGCAACTTCTTCAACAAGAACCAAAGGAACAAAAGTCTTCTCAAACAGAATTTATTTATTATCCATCAGGCGTTGGACACCTGACTTCAAAAGATGGCAACCAATAGGTAGGATGGCACACAGATGGCAACCTTCGCCACAACCCGGAAATAAACCGGCTAACAGAAGGTTCTTCTTCACAGTCATCAATGGAGTAGCAATGTCTTTCACAGAAACCACAAACGAGTCTTCATCTACAGTATTTACTCCATGCTTGGGCATAGGAGCAGTGATAACATTAGGCCTTTCAGGCGCTTTGAACTCAATCTCCTTAGCATCAATCAGGTCCTGCACCTTATTTTTCAAAACCCAACAGTCATTCATATCATGCCCCGGGCTATCGGAGTGAAAAGCACAGCGGGCATTCGGATTGTACATGGGTGATGTTGTATTGGGATTCTTCGGGGCCTCCTTCGGAATCACCAAGTTGGTCTTCAATAACTGCGACAGAATCTGAGACAGGGTCATATGAAGCTGAGTGAATTATCTTTATGGCCTCTCGACCCTTGGCTGATTGTTGCACTGAGGGGAAACAACAGGTCTTGATATAACAACCGCATTAACAGCTTGGCGGCGCTCATGTCTGTTATGGCTCTTCGCGCTGTAAACTGCGTTGGATTCTTTCTTAAAAGGCTTCTTTTCTGTGCTTGACGAAGCACCCTTCTGTATTTTATCGCTCTTGGTACCAGCCTCAATTCTTTCCCTGGTCATAATCAGCTCAGTAAACCCAGACGACGAGCTTCTGATCAGATGGTTGAAATACGGACCAGACAAGGTCCTCAGAAACATGTCTACTAACTCCTTGTTAGCCAGCGGGGGTTGTACTCTTCCAGCAAGGTCCCTCCATTTTTTATCGTAGTCTTTGAAACCTTCGCCCGTACCCATAGAGATACCCTGAAGTTGGGTACGCGTGGGAGCGAGGTCGGCATTGTATTTGTACTGCTTGTAGGAAGCAGCAGACAAGTCCTCCCAATTACAGACACTAGCTCCTTCCAGCTGGTAAAACCATTCAAGTTGAGTCCCTGAAAGACTATCTTAAAAGAAGTGGATCCAGAGGTTCTTGTCAGTGGTGTATGGCTGGATCTTTCTAACATACGAACGGAGGTGCAGTTTTGGGCAAGAAACGCTGTTGTATTTAGCAAAGATTGGTGCTTTAAACTTGTGGGGAATTACCACCCCAGATGACAAACCCAAATCTCCGAAGTCCAGACCAAGAACTTTCTGGACCTCCATTGCGCTTAACCGGTCTTCTAGTTGCTTATACTTGTCCTCAGCCGAAGGATACTGGTCTTCGTCAAAGTCAGTCTCGTTGTCAGAAACCACAGGGCTAGGAGCCCTCCTTTCTTCCTGATTCTCTCCCCCTACAGGTGAGTGAGATAAATCAACATCATCCCGCAAATTGTTTCCAAATCTGCGACCCATATTCAGTAGGACTGTCTTCTTCTTCTTCTTCTTCTTATCCTTTAAGATAAGGGTCTTCATATCTTGCTGACCCTTAGCCAAGTTCATAAACATTTCCTGGAACTGGGCGTTTTGAGCTTGTAGAGCCTTGATAGCTTGATCAGTTGATGTTTCAGAAGACATGATGTGCTGAAATAAACAGCGAAGAAGATGAGAAACCTGTAAGGGTACCTGTGATGAAGTGCATGGGAATGAAATGCGTATGATATGATTTCAAAGACTTTGGAGATTCAAATTCGTAAACCAAAATGAAACACACTTTTATTAGATAAACTTTGAATTCAATGTTCAACAGATGCCTTTAAGGCGTTACAAAAAGAAAAACTGAAAAGTAAATCAAAACTAGGAATAACAAAAAGACATCAGTGCTCCCATGGCCGCTTTCCGTTGGTGCTGACATAGTCGTTGAGGATCTGCTCGTTCTCTAGCTGCCTTGTCAACTTCAGGATCTTCCGCTCTTGCTCGTGATACTTTTCTCTGTAAGTATCCCGCTCTTTCCTTAGTTGGATCTAGGACCTCTTTAATGCCCCAATGTCAGTAGGCATGTATGGATGGAGGATGGTAGGAGGAACCCCTTCTTCATCATCATGTTCAACTATCACAGGCAAGACAGCTTCGTAGGGCATCCCTAGCTTCTGAGCACGTGTACGGACCCACCGGAGATATGGTTCCATCGGAAGAGAAGTCTTCACACCTAGCTCGTGCGGATCAGACCTGTGTACCCTATCCTAAGCTCGTATGAATCTGCGGCGATGCTCCTCACTATCCCCTTGGAAGTCAAAGACAATGCTTGGAAGTAACAACTCATGAGGTGCATCCCTCCTAGCTCTCCCAAACTGTCGTAAGGCCAAACTAGGATTGTAGGTGATCCCTCCATGAGTTCCCAGCAATGGAACATTGGGATATTCCCCACAACAATCAATAACAGACACTTCTTCCATGTCCTTAGTGCTCCAGATAATGTCAGTGTGAGCAAGGGACATAATCCTGTAGGCCCAACCCATGCCTTCCTTGTTCTTCAAAACTAATTTGGGGACGTGAGAAATAAACCACCTCGCCAGCAATGGTGCACAGCACATAAGGGTTCCCCGTTTCCGAGCAGTACGGGCATAGAGAGTGTGCAGGATATCACCCAAGAGAGTGGGCACTGGATTACAGGATATGAAAATCTTCACCGCATTCACGTCGACAAAAGAATATGAGTTGGGAAACAGAACCAGACCATAAATAAGAAGAGCCAGGATGTCTTCGAACGCCTGAAAACCTAAACTGTCCCAGAACTGATTAGACCGACTGTTGTACCCCAAAATTTTCTCTCTCATTTCATCAACATTTCTCATCACAGGACTCTTGGAACTCAAGATCAAGCTAGGGTTTGCTCTGCTCAAGACACCTCCTTGCACTGTTGACCTAAATTAGGGTTTGAGCTTGCACAGGGATATTTTGACTTACAATGCCCAAAGTGACTTTTATACTTCATGTTGGACTCACAAGTTTGTCCATACCAAGTTTCAAGCCTTGATTCAAATTTTTGCCCAGTCAATTGGACAATTGACCTAGAAATCAATTGTATTGGGGGAAAAGTCAACTATGGCCAATGGACAGTCAAACCTCATGAAATTTGACCCACATCAACATTATAAACTCATATGAACCATCTGATCAATTTTGGATCACAATTCCACAAGAAATTTGATCAGATCACCAAAAGGGCAAAATGGTCATTTTTAGGGTTTTGATTGCACAAAGGCAATTTTTGACTGTTTGACCTAGCCAATGGAAAATCAAGCTCACCCATGGACTCAAGGACTCAATGACATTGTCTTGACCCATTCTACAAGTTCAAAAGATCTCAAATGCATAGGATTGACAGATGAATTTTCCAGTCAACTAATCAAAATTTGACTGTACACTAAAAAGTCAAACTTTGACTTTTTGGTCAAAATCAAGTGCCAAGAGTTATTTTTCATCAAGACATGTCAAATTATGAAACTTGTTCATCAAGAAACCCAAAAATACAAATTAGGGTTTAAAATGGAAAAATTTCATAACTTAGAATTTTTCTAAGTTATGAAATTTTCTAATTTTTTCCTAACTTTGTCCCATTTTATCACCAAGATGCAAATGTATTCAAACAAAACTTGCAACATGAAAGTTGTAGTCCATCACAAAGTCTACAACTTTTATTCACAAAGTTTTCTAAAAAGAGACTTGTATCTCAAGTTATGATTTTTGGAACAAGGGTACCTAAAACTTTTAACTTAGAGAAAATTTGCCCTAATCTAGGCAGGATTTTGACCCATCTTCTTGGCCATTTTTCACATAGTTCCACTTGGAATTTCAAGTTGCATTTCAAAGATGGATTATAATACATGTTCCAAGCTTTCCAAATTGTCCAAGAACTCCTCAAACACCCTTGTGGTTAGAGAGAATCGAATGCTTAAAGTTGGCAAAAACTCACTCTTGTCCATGACCAATACGTGTTCATACAAACTTGCATTTTCAAAGCAGCATGCTTGGTACTAGCTTGCAGGCCTCAAAACCAGTTTATACTCCATAATTTAATGCATAACCATTGAGTTAAGTTGTTATCTTGGTCAGTTGGACATTGCGTACAAGATTAATCCTTATTTGGAAAAAGGTAAAATGCCATTTTTGTAAAGTTGCACTTTATGTCAAACCAAAATCCTTGAGACATGGGGCCATATCTCTGAAGTAAGATTCAATCTACCAATTCCAAGAACCAAGAGTAAAGTATGCAGCATGATATAGGGCTTATACAGGCTTGCATTGAGAACACACACATTCTTGCTTGAAAAGGAAGAAAAGTTGCAAATCATAAATCGATCTCACACATCTGTTAAGACCAACTTACACAATCATTGTAGACAAGTTTCATACTTCCCAACAAGCCAGAAACACGACCCTTCTGCCTCCCAAACCCCCTTGTACACAAAATCCCTGTTTTGCTGCAAAACAGGGCAAGCTCTACAAACTTCAAGCCATAAGCAAATTCCATCGTACGTTTTGTCCAAAGATACTTCAAACACCTTCCAACCAACATATCTAAGCTATCCAGATCATCCATTTCTAGCTGTAACACCTCTAACACACATTTCCATTTTTGTTTCAAAGCTTTGCAGGTTGAGTTCTCTGGCACGATTTAAGCTATTTCAAAATAAGCCAAGCTTTGGAAAAGCTTCCTTGGACCTCAAGGAAGCTCAAAAGAAGCTCAAACACCATTGAAGGTTGCCACATTGTCCAACTCGAACTCAACTGAAACAGGTATTTCATGGACTTCTATCTCTCTATTTAGGAATAGTTAGGCTTAGGTTTGTGAATGAAATATGTTGTACTCACAGCCCTGAAGCCATACATATGCTTAGTTTTCATTTACATTAATCGTGCTAAGAGAATTTCACTCATGAACTTTCTGAAAAAACTAGGTTAAGAATTAGGGCCAGAGAAATTCTCTCTGGTCTTTGAGAGTTAGTCCAAGTTTTTTATATGGTTAGATTCGTTGTTTAATGCTCTACAATATTCATGTTATGAGTTTTGTCAAAAAATCAAAGAATCAAGAGATGGCGTTTGTGTACAGAAGCGCATGTGTTTTGATTCAAAGGAAGAAGATGAAGTCTGACTGGGCTGGGCCTGTTTGTTCTTTGCTTTTGACACCCCACTTTTCTGTTTACACCCCCCTGGCCCATTTATTTTAATATTTGTCATTTTGATATTTTTATTTTTTATTCTGACTTTATTATTTTTTGTCTAAATATAAAAAATGCCAAAAAATTATTTTCTATATTTTTCATATTTATTTGATATTTCTTTTTATCTTACTAGTATAAACATGTAAATAATCTATTTTCTTTTTATTAAAACTTAAAGAATAATGTAAAAAAATATATATTTATCTTCATTTATTATTTTTATTTACACTTGAAAATATTTTCTTGAATATACAGATTTTTGTAAATAATTAATCTCTATTTTTATATATTTAATACATTTAATATATATATATATATATATATATATATATATATATATATATATATATATATATATATATATATATATATATATATATATATATATATATATATATATATATATATATATATATATATATATATATATATATATATATATATATATATATATATATATATATATATATATATATATATATATATATATATATATATATATATATATATATATATATATATATATATATATATATATATATATATATATATATATATATATATATATACACACTTATATACTTTATTTTATTAAATAATTAGGTCAAAAATATAAAAATATTACATTTTCACTTTTATAAATATTTTACACTAAAAATACCTTTCTTACAATATACTTTTATTTTTTATACAAATCAATATATTATTGTATATAATTAATAAATAATACTATTTATTTAAGAATTAGGGTTTTGCCCTAAATAACAAAAATAATTAAAATTGACTTTTTTTATTTATTTACATTTCACATTGAAAAATACTTTTTACATACATGAAAATCTTTTTTTTGCATAATATATTTTATTTGATATTTATTTAATTGTATTTTTTTAAATATTAAATATTGCCTTGTACATTCAATATGGTTATAATAACTTAGAATTTAATTTCTTGTCAAATACCCCTAATTCAAATTTGTACCCCCTCCCTATATCATGTTGTAATAGTGTAGCATTTAAATTCCCGCACATTTAAAAGCCTCCAATTATGCCATGCTTAGACTTAGGGTTTGTATGCAAATGAAATCAACAACTAGCTTGACCTAATCCAAGATAAACATGCATGAAAAACAAATACAATGCACACTTGCACCCCTAGGGTTTCAATCCACTTGTTGCCTTCAAAAATGTGCCATGGTTGCATGTCAAGTACTTTGGCAAAACAAAAACAAACAAAAAGATCATAGTCCCTCGACGACGCTATCTGAGTTGCCTAAACAAAATGATCAAGTCCCTCAAGAAAATTGTCAAAAATGCTTGACACAATTGCTATCATGGTCTATACGATGACCCGCGCCTGTCCCGTTTAACATCCTAACACAAGGTTGTTCACCAAATACAATGGTGAAACAACACTGTTAAAAGGGTTAAAGACATAAGAAAAATCTTTGAGTAAAATAGGGTAGATAGCTCCTAGTTACTTGATCAAGCTTGTAAAAAACATCCTTGCTATCTTTCAAAACACACTTCACAACACAATTTCAAAACCCTACTTTCAAGACATTGAAAACTCTTCAAAAGACAAAAACACCTTTGTATACATTCATACAAGAATCATTACAAAGGTTTCCACAACGATGGCCTCTTTTCAAAACATCTTTCAAAACCACACACAAAGCACCATTTCAAACAATTGAAAATGCAAAGCAAGTGATCTAAGCAAGTAACTAAGAGCCCATAGATAACCATGGATAGAAAGGGTGCTAATACCTTCCCTTTCTATAATCTACTCCCCGAAACCAAGGAAACATCTCAAAGGTCTTTCCTGTGCTTTTTGACCTTTCCTTAGGATAAAATAAAAAGTCGGTGGCGACTCTTGCTAAACTGAAACATTTGCGAACACAAACGCAAAATCCCAAGTGAGTTCTCCCACCGTATCACAGAACTGGCGAATCTGCTGGGGAATTAACTAAAAGTGGAGTAACCTTAGGGCTTAGATCACCCTTTGCATGATTATTGTTTGCCTTGCTTGCTTTACATTTTGGTTCTCTTGTTTGGGCTTGAAATCCTCCACCCGGATTTGGGAAACATTAATAGGTAAATAGCAATACATTGTGGAAACTATGCGGGGTATACCGACACGGTTGAAGCAATAGCTATATTAGTGCGACATATTTGTGAGTACCGGTAGCCTTTGAGTCAATCAAAGAGAATACGGGGGCGCTGAGTAATGTCATGAAGCACTAATGAACTCTTAGAACCTTACTTGACCATCTTGGCCTTTTATTAGGGGTAGTGAGATGACCGGCTTTGGTGCAGTCCGAAGTTGGTAGATACTCGATACTACACTCATTGAGGGTTTTTTTCTTGGAATATTTTGGTCGCTAGTTAAGTTGCTAAACCAAAACAATGAACATAGAAAACAATCCAATGATATTGAGCTTCTTAGAACCCGGTTACTATTTATAGGACAGGTTTTAAGCCAACTAAACTCAAGAGGGTACTTACCTATGAAACCTCATGCAAGCCTGAAACTAGGGTTTTGTGTGACTTGCTTGTACATGTGCTTGTGTATACATCATGAACATCATAAATCATCATATGCATCCACTAACCATTTCAAGGGTTTGGATCTTCATCTTTGTTCTTGTTTTGTAGGTCATGGAATCTCTTCGCAGGAAAACAATTCAAGTCAACCTTGTGAGAATCCCTCCTCAACTCAAAGAGCTTACTTCCAGAATTCCAGAGAATTCCCTCTTCAGTGAAAGACATGGTAGACTCCTCAAATTGGTCAACACCAACATTGAAGAAGACATGGTGAAAGTTCTCTTCCAGTTCTTTGACCCCCTACATCACTATTTCATGTTCCCTGATTACCAACTAGTACCCACTCTGGAGGAATTTTCTCAACTCTTGAGAATTCCTACTCTTAATCAACTACCCTACAACGGTACAGAAAAAGAACCAAAGCATGAAGATGTTGTTCAAGCATTACACTTGCAACCATCTGACATCAAGGGACATTGGGAAACCATAAGTGGTGTCAAGGGATTCCTGGCAAAGTTTCTATTTGAGAAGGCACAAGACTGCTGGAATTCTCTTGATCTACAAGCCTTTGAAGAGATTGTGGCACTCCTCATCTATGGGTTGGTCTTGTTCCCAAACCCTGATCAGCTTATAGATGTGAATGCTGTCAAGATTTTCATGTCCAGGAATCCTCTACCTACATTGCTTGGGGACATCCTACACTCATTTTACACATGAGCAATGAGGAAAATAGGTGTTCTCATGTGCTGTACTCCTCTCCTAGCAAGGTGGTTTATTTCTCACCTTCCACAATCAGTTTTGAAGAATGAGCAGGGTTTAAGGTGGTCACAACGATTGATGACCCTCACACATTCTGATGTACATTGGTGTTCTCGGTCCAGAGAAAATGTCATCATCATTGATCGTTGTGGGGGATTTCCTAATGTCCCACTACTTGGCATTAGGGGAGGCATCACCTACAACCCCTGTCTAGCTTTGAGACAATTTGGATATGCTCGGAGGGATGTCCCTCATGACATGTTGATTCCGGACCTAGTTTTTGACTTCGACAAAGATGCACAAGGACTTCGACAAAGGTTCATCAGAGCTTGGAGGATGCCTAACAAGGTGGATAGTAAGACACTGGGGCACAAGAATTCTATCCCCCTTGAGCCTTATCTCAAGTGGGTACGAACCCGTGCCCAGAGTCTTATGATGCCTTGCCCTCACATTCTCCCCTTGATCAAAGAGCCTGTTATGGAAGGAGAGGTTCCATACACCATCCTACATCCTAACATGCCAACATCATGGGAAGAAATGCAAAAGAGTTGGATCCAACTCAAGGAAGAACGAGATACTTTTGAAGCCAGCTTATATGCCAGTGAGAAGAAGGTTTTGGAGCTTACCCGCCGACTTCACGAGGAGGAGACTCTCAACACTTACATCGCACCAAAGAGGATGCGCAATGTCTTTTTACATTAAGAATTTTGTAATATTTCTCCCATGGGGCACTTATGTACTAACAAATTTCTTTCTTAATATGACGTGCGTTCTTTTTGTTTGCAACAAATTTGAATTTTTGAACCCTTGAATGCATTACATGAATAACATACCATTCATCATATGCATAAACAGGTCTTCATGCCAGGTTTCCTTATCTTTCTGCTGTTTATTTCAGCAAGATGGATTTGGAGCAAACGGTAAAGGATCTACAGGCACAAAATTCACAGTTCCAGCAGCTCCTCATGACCTTGGCAAAGGGTCAAGAGGACCTCAAAGTTTTGCTCGAGAAGAATAAAGAGAAAAAGAAAAGGAGACCTGGAGTAGCCACTTTGGGAAGAAGATTTGAGCATCAGGCCAGGAGAGTTCTCAAATTCCCCTCAACGTCTGATGAAGGGGCCGGTAAAGGGAAAGGGACTGCTGTGCCTTCTGAATTCGAGGTTGAAGAGGAGGAAGAGGAAGAAGACGAAGACTACTCCGAACAACAGTATCCACCAACGGATGATAAATATAAGAACCTTGAAGATAGACTGGTAGCTATGGAGTTGCAAAGGGTGCCCGGATTGGATTTTGAAGAACTAGGGCTGGTAGCTGGGATTGTTATCCCTGCTAAGTTCAAAGTGCCAACATTTGCCAAGTACGAAGGCCTGTCTTGCCCAAAGATACACCTGAGGTCGTATGTCGGAAAAATCCAACCCCATTCATCCGATAAAGACCTCTAGGTACACTTTTTCCAAGACAGCTTGTCTGGCACGCAGTTAGACTGGTTTTATCAACTCGAAAGATCAAAGGTTCATAATTGGGAAGACTTGGCAGCTGCTTTTTATCGTCAGTATCAATATAATGCTGATTTGGCGCCCACTCGTACTCAGTTACAAAGTATGGGGATGGCTTCCAATGAAGGGTTTAAAGAGTACGCCCAGAAGTGGCGAGATCTGGATGGAAGGGTGCAGCCACCGCTATCAGATAGGGAGTTAGTAGACATGTTTCTGGGGGCCCTTTCTGGCCCCTTCTTGAATCATCTGATCGGAAGTTCTTCCGCGGGATTTACTGAACTGATTTTGACCGGTGAAAGGGTTGAGGCCGGTATTAAGAATGGAAAGGTTCAAAAGGATGCTTCCGCATCCACAACGATTAAGAAACCCTTCCCAGCCAAGAAGGAAACATCTGCTGTGTATTCTCAGAAGGGACAGGGAAGAACTGAGCACCGACCGACTGTAGGGGCTGTGATGATTCAAAACTCGTCAAATGATCAACCTCGTAACAATCAGTCGAGACCTAATCAACAACGGATGGAAAGGCCACAACGGCAGTTCACCCGCATCAACATGATGCCCGCTCAGGTACTTCCTCATTTGTTGAAGCTGAATATGACCAGTTTGAAGGAAGCGCCAAAGAACCCTAACACCTTCTCTCCATACTACCATTCCAATGCCAAGTGTGCTTACCATTCCGACAGTGTTGGGCACGATACCAATAATTGTTGGGCGCTTAAGAACAAAATCCAGGACTTGATTGATGCCAAAGAAGTAGAATTCGAGGCGCCTGAGAAGCCCAATGTAATATCTGCTCTGATGCCCAAGCACGGTAATAATGTTCATGTTGTTATAGAGGACACTCATGTTACTGATGTTGTTGACCTGTTGACACCGTTACTTGTGATTAAGGAAAATTTGTCGAGAGTCGGGATCTTTCCTGGTTGTGGTAAAGACTGCTATTTTTGTTTGAACATACGAGGTGATTACCCAATGTTGAAGTCAGGTGTCCAACGCCTGATGGATACCCAAGAGATACTTTTCTAGAAAACCCTTGTTGATACCTTCAATCCTGTTACTCCTGATACTTTTGTTACTTCAACCAACGATATTACAATTATAACCATTTCCGACAATCCTCCCAAGGCTTGCAAAAGGCCTGTCAGGATTACACCCAAATCCGAATGTGTACCATTAAAGATCACCATGCCGAGACCTGTCCCGTACCAATCCAGCAAAACGATACCATGGAACTATGGGGGAGAAATCTTCTACCATGGTATCAAACAAATCGAAACAGTCCAAGAGATTTCTGAATAAGAAAACCCTGATGTAGGGAATATCACAGGTACAAGTAAGATAACCCGCAGTGGCCGGATCTTTTCTCCGAAGATTGCTCCCCCTCGAGCAGTTTTCGGACCCTTGAAAGCTTTTGCACCTGTTTGACCATCTGTGCAAGGCCCAGTGGTTGAAGAACTGGATACTCCTGTAGTAAGACCATCCGCTGAAACTACCGAAAAGGGTAAGGGGATACTGGAAGTGCCTGTGAGGATGAAGGCTCATGATGTGGTAATCCCCGAAACCACTCAGAAAGAAATGGATGAAATCTTGAAAATAATCAGAAAAAGTGACTATGACGTTGTGGAACAATTAGGGCAGACCCCTTCTAAAATTTCAATGTTGGCTCTCCTGCTCTGTTCTGAGGCCCACGCTAAGGCCCTGATCAAATTCTTGAAGGCGACACATGTTCCCCAAGAGACTTTGGCTGACCAATTTCAGGAATGTGTGGCCAGTCTTACTGCTGATAATGGCCTTGGCTTTTCCAATGCTGACCTAACTCCCAAAGGAAGGAAACACAACGATGCGTTACATGTTTCAGTTGAATGTCGGGGAACCACTCTCGCCCATGTCTTAGTTGATACTGGTTCTTCCTTGAACATGCTGCCAAAGAAAGCCTTATACCGTTTGGACTGCGAAGGACTGACTCTTAAGCCTAGTAACATCATTGTTAGGGCTTTTGATGGTTCCAAAAGAATGGTTCATGGAGAGGTTGATATTCCGATCAAAGTAGGCACGGAAGTTTTCAACTCCACCTTCTACGTGATGGACATCCGTCGGTCATATTCATGTTTGCTAGGAAGACCGTGGATCCATTATGTCGGGGCAGTTACCTCCTCTTTGCACCAGATGCTGAAATATCCTGTTAAGGGTAAAATTATAACGGTGTACGGCGAAGAAGAGTACATGATAAGCCACCTCAACTCCTTCCGTTATGTGGAGCTGGATGACGAGTTCATTGAAACGCCTTTCCAGCATTTTGAGGAAGTTTCTCTCGGGGTAGCAGTCGCGAAGATAATGGTTGAGGTGCCTATCGTTCCCAAGCATGTATCTAGGATGGCATCTCTCAAGGACGCAGAGGCAGTGATCAAAGAAGGGAAGAGTACAACATGGGGACAATTGCCTAACTTTCCCCATAAGACGGACAAATTTGGACTAGGGTTTACAGCTGCAGGACAGAAGGCTATGCATCGTTCCAAGACTGGAGGGCCACCCATAAGGATCACTCATCACGGAATCAATGTTGTAGAAGATGATGATGAGGAAGACAACTTTGAAGATTGGATCTTTCCAACCGTCGAAGGAGGATTAAGCAACTGGGAAGCAAAGGATTTTATTCCCATCACTTTCATCAACCAGTAATTTATCTTTGAACAATTTCCTATTTTGGTCTGTAATAACTAAACAATTCGTACACTATTTTCACCTCATGCCTTGCCCGGGGCATATAGGTCCATTTGTAAGGGCTTGATTTTCTTCATTATTATATGCCATGTTTTAATGAATCATTAGACGTTTTCATCTATAAACTTTTGTGTTCATTTTCTTTCCTTTTGCATTTTGTTTTGTTTAAGGATGGCTATCCCTTACACACACTCACACTCACAAATGCAGGTACCCATCCACTCCGGATTTCATGGGTGATTATTCTGCTTTAGCCTTCGGTGACTCTGAAGATTTGGTCAATCATGTTGAGTACGAAGTTGACGAAGACTGTGAAGTGTCGGGAGAGTTAGCTAGACTTTTGCAACAAGAAGAGAGGACTATTCTGCCCCATGAAGAGTTGCTAGAGACCATCAACTTGGGGACAGAGGAAGACAGGAAGGAAGTAAAAGTGGGTGCCAACCTGGAACCAAGTGTCAAGGAGCATTTAGTGCAATTGTTGAACGAATATGTTGAAATCTTCGCTTGGTCTTATGAAGACATGCCAGGGTTAGACGCAGATATAGTGGTTCACCGTCTTCCCACAAGAGAAGATTGTCCACCGATCAAGCAAAAGGTCCGTCGAATGAGGCCTGACATGTCTGAGAAGATTAAAGCTGAGGTAATGAAACAATTCAACGCTGGCTTTCTGGCTGTTACTTCCTATCCACAATGGGTTGCTAACATTGTGCCCGTGCCTAAAAAGGACGGAAAAGTCAGAATGTGTGTAGACTATCGGGATTTGAATAGGGCTAGCCCCAAAGACGATTTTCCACTGCCACATATCAACATCTTGGTTGACAATACATCTCAGCACAAGGTGTTTTCCTTCATGGATGGATTCTCGGGCTACAACCAGATTAAAATGGCTCCCGAGGACATGGAGAAAACAACCTTTATTACGCAACGGGGTACCTTCTGCTACAAAGTGATGCCGTTTGGACTGAAGAACACAAGGGCAACCTATCAACGCACCATGGTAGCTTTATTTCATGATATGATACATCATGAGATCAAAGTTTACGTAGACGACATGATAGCTCGATCACAGACAGAAGAAGAACACCTTGATCATTTGCAAAAGCTGTTTGCCAGGCTGAAGGAGTATAAACTCAGACTGAACCCAAGCAAGTGCACTTTTGGGGTCAGGTCTGGTAAACTTTTGGGATTTATTATCAGCAACAAAGGCATTGAGGTTGATCCAGATAAAGTAAAGGCTATACAAGAAATGTCTGCCCCCCGTACTGAAAAGGAGGTTAGAGGATTCTTGGGACGCTTGAACTATATTGCGAGGTTCATCTCTCACCTGACATCTACCTGTGAGCCAATTTTCAAACTGTTGAAGAAAGATCAGATAGTTGAATGGAATGGTGATTGTCAAGTTGCTTTTGATAAAATCAAGGAGTATTTACTAGAACCTCCTATTCTGATGCCACCCGTCGAAGGAAGGCCATTAATCATGTATCTGACTGTTTTGGATAATTCAATGGGGTGCGTGCTGGCCCAACATGACGAGTCTGGCCGAAAAGAGCATGCCATTTATTACCTTAGCAAAAAGTTTACCGACTGTGAGACTCGCTACTCACTGCTCGAGAAAACTTGTTGCGCTTTGGTATGGGCTGCTCGCCGGCTAAGGCAGTATATGTTGACTCACACCACTTTGTTGATTTCCAAAATGGATCCGATCAAATATATCTTCGAGAAACCTGCTTTATCTGGAAGAATCGCTAGATGGAAAATGATCCTGACAGAGTATGATATCCAGTATACTACCCCAAAATCTATAAAGGGGAGTGTACTAGCTGACCATCTAGCTCATTAAGCCGTCGAAGATTACCAGTCTATGAGATTCAACTTCCCTGACGAGGACATCATGACTTTAGACAACACCGAAGGTAAAGAACCGTATGACAGACCTGAACAAGGATCCCGATGGACTCTGTACTTTGATGGTGCTTCAAATGCACTTGGCAACAGTATCGGTGCGGTACTCATTTCTCCGGGAGGTTGCCATACACCCTTCACTGCCCGACTTTGTTTCAGTTGTACCAACAATATGGCCGAATATGAAGCTTGCATCTTTGGTCTCAAGGCTGCTATAGACTTGGGAATCAAATCTTTGGTCGTATTTGGGGAATCGGCTTTGGTTATCAGTCAAGTCAAAGGAGAGTGGGACACTAAACATCCTAATCTTGTCCCATACAAAGAACATGTCCTGACGTTGTTGCCTCATTTCGAGCGGATTACTTTCGAGCACTTCCCGCGAGAAGAAAATCAGCTAGCAGATGCTCTGGCTACAATGTCCTCCATGTTTAAACTCAACTAGGATAACGAGGCTCCCCAAATTACCATCGAGCGAATGAACGAACCAGCGCACTGTCATGAGATTAATACCGAAGAAGTAGTGGAACAACCCTGGTTTCATGAAATCAAAAGGTATCTCCAGACTAGAGAATATCCTGTAGGAGCTTCCGTCAATGACAAAAAGTTCTTAAGGAGATTTACTGCCAAGTTCTTCCTAAGCAATGGCATCCTTTATAAGCGCAACCATGATTGTGTTCTCCTTTGTTGTGTGGACAAAGCTGAAGCAGAGTTGATCATGACTGAGATACACAGTGGCATATTTGGCACCCACTTGAGCGGACATACGATGGCTAAAAAGATTCTAAGGACAGGCTACTACTGGTCTACCATGGAAGCTGATTGTCATCAACATTCCCGTACCTGCCACAAATGCCAAGTCTATGCTGACAAGGTACATATTCCTTTTGTTCCTCTCAATGTTCTGACAGCTCCTTGACCATTCACAATGTGGGGCATTGACATGATTGGAGAGATCAAGCCCACGGCATCCAATGGACATCGCTTCATCCTGGTGGCTATCGATTACTTCACCAAGTGGGTCAAAGCAGCTTCCTTTGCCTCCGTTACAAAGAATGTGGTTGCCCGCTTCATCAAGCAGAATCTCATATGCCGGTACGGTGTCCCCGACAGGATCATCACAGACAACAGTACGAATTTGAACAACACTATGATCACCGCTCTATGCGAACAGTTCAAGATTTATCATCACAATTCATCTCCCTATCGGCTGAAGATGAACGGTGTTATTGAAGCCGCGAACAAAAATATCAAGAAAATCATTCAAAAGATGACAATCACCTACAAGGACTAGCATGAGATGTTACCGTTTGCTCTACATGGATACCGTACCACGACACGTACTTCAACATGGGCAACCCCATTTTCTTTAGTATATGGCATGGAAGTTGTGCTACCCATGGAAGTTCAGATTCCTTCCTTAATGATTATGAAGGACGCTGGTCTGAGTGAAGACGATTGGATTCAGACCCAGCTTGATCAACTTAATTTGATCAACGAGAAGCGACTTAATGCTGTTTGCCATGGTCTGACGTATCAAAAACGGATGATCAAGGCTTTCAACAAGAAAGTTAGGCGTCAAGTATATCAAGTCGGAGATCTTGTAATCAAGCGGATCATCTTGCCGCAAAGTGATCTCAGGGGCAAGTGGACTCCTGCTTACGAAGGACCATTTGTGATTAAGAGCATCTTTTCTGGTGGGGCAATGATTCTGACCACCATGGACGGTGACGATTTGCCGCACCCTGCGAACACATACATAGTCAAAAGATACTACGCATAAAACGACCCGACAAGTTGAAAACCCGAAAGGGCGATGTGATCGGTGGATCTGGAACTGACTGTTTAACGCTGGTTCGCGAAATGTCGCGGAAGCAAGAGTCGCCACCGTCTTTTATTTTCTCCAAATGGAAAGGACAAAAGCACAGAAAAATTCCTTAAAGAGATTGCTCTCGGTTCGGGAGGTAGGTTATAGAAAGGGAAGGTGTTAGCACCCTTTCTATCCATGGTTATCCATGGGCTCTTAGATACTTGCTCATTGTGTTTTCAAAAATGGTTTGTTTGCTTTTCAACTGTGGGTTTTAAAAATTTTCTTTGAAAATTCCGGTTCGACTCTTGTATCGGTCCTCAAGAGTGTTTGAAAAAATGCTTTCGAAAGCTTTTTGAAAATGTGTTGGTGTGAAAAGTATTTTTGAATTGTTTTTGAAATTAGAGCAAGTATCCACGAGTCGTCTACCTACCCTAAGGAATTCGTCTGTGTAAATGTCCTTTAAAGTAGTGCCATCCCACCATTGAGAGGTAGGTAGCACCACCGTTGGAGGTGTTCGGGTCAATTCGAGGTTCGGGACATGGTGATCACCAAAGCAATGGGAAGACACCCTAGAAGCTACCCTCATGCCAGGTTCCCGGATCATGAGGACTTACTAAGACATCCTCTACTCGACGATCACCTTTCGAGGCAAGGCAACAGTGAAGCGTACCCTAGGGGTGGTGTGTGATTTGTGTGTCGTTTTCAGATATTTTTGTCTTTTGTCATGTTATTGGTGATCTAGCGTTTGTTTTTTTTTGTCCATACATTCTTTCATGCATTTATTAACAGTTAAAAATTGCGAAAAGGTAAAAAATTCTAAGCTATTACAAAAGGCGCGGGTCCACATCGCCAAAATTTCTCGAACCCGATTTGACAGAAAATAAAGAAAGTAAAAGAAAATAAGGAATTAAAAATGCGAGAAATTAATTACAAGGCCTTGGGAGAGATACATAAATATTATAAAGAAATAAGATAAATGCGCGAATTAAATGAGAATTAAACGAGGGCGTTGGACCCTTTTGCAAAAATTAAATTAAATGGTGACATTAATTAATAAAAAAAAGAAAAAAAGAAATTATTTTGGTATTTTTGGTATTTTATGATTTTAATGGAAAAATTAATTAAATAAAATAAATGCTAACCCTAATTCTACAATTTTAATTTATTATGAAAAATGTTGAAGTTTTTAACCTAAAATTAACCCTAATTTTTATATACAATTTAACTATAAAAATAGATATCTAATATTTAATTATCATGGAATAAAAGAAAAAAGATGAAAATTAATTAAACCCTAATTCTATATTTTTTAGATTTTTATTAAAAAAATTTAAAATTAAACCTAATTTGAAACTAATTAATTTATGAATTTATTTACAAAATATTAATTAAATAAACATGTTTAGTTTTCTTGTCTTTTCTGATTTTTTATGTTTTTTGTGTTTTTTATGAAAATATAATTAAATTAACAGAATTAATTAAAAATGATAATTGAAAGTAAAAAAAAAAAATAAAGAAAAATAAAGAATAATGAAAAGGGTTTGCAAACCTGGGGGTTCAGACCCCAAATAGGAGGTTTTCTTTTAGTAAATCTGGCCCATTTACCCTTGGCCTGTAGGACTTTTTCATGCAACGTGTATCAGCGTTGACTCACGCGTACCATGTTCCTCAGATCTGCGCCTTTGGATTGATGAAATTGAACAGGTGGATGGCTTGATGGAGAGACGTATGATGGTCTCCAGTATGTGAAACTGCATGTGAATACTAAATGAAAAATAACATTGAAAGAGTGAAGACCTGGGGCTCGAACCCAGGTCATGAACGTTACCAGCCTACATGTGTGCCACTGAGCCATCCCAAACGCGTTTAACATATAATACCTAACAAACATTATAAAAGAAACATAGTCAGGGGCTCAAAAGCGCGCGAAGATTTTGAACGTTCCAATCGGAGCCCTCCACATAATCATCTTCCTCGTTGGTGATTTCCTGGAAAATATAACAAACATTTTACGGGGGTTTTGAACCCCCTCAAAACATGCGTATCTTGATAATAGCGATTAGGCCATGTGGCCTCAGAAATTTGGCGCGATAGTCTCAATCTCTTCGTCCAAGCGTGCTGGTTTTGTTCATGGTTTTGATGTGTCCTAATTTTACAGGGACGAGAAACGCCTAATTTGAAAACCTGGAAACCCTAGATGTCTCTAATGGCAAATCCTCATATAGGGCATGAAAACAAAATTAAACCACACGGTTAGCATCAGAATTGCATAAGGAATGTAAATCACATGTTAAAAATTGCAAAAAACGCATGAATTGAGATGCACGAATGAGAAATTTTCTTTGTACAGGTGAGATCGTTCTCACGTTTCTAGGCACGAGAGCTTATGGTTTTTGATGCAGAATCTTTCTATGAAGCCTCAGCAAGCTAATGAAATCAAAATCGTGCCTTGAATCGCCCTGCAAAAGTGTTTTCAGAATTGAGTTTTTGGCAAAAAATTTCAAGTTAAATGGATGTTTTTCTGCGCAGCTTAGTGGTTCTTTTCATTAGGTCTTGCTTCCTTGTATAAGTATGAGTGAATTAGGTCAAGAAAAACAATCCAAATCCTTTGCATTCATGGTTTTTGAGATTTGATTTTTCAAGATCTTTTTCCAATCTTTTTTTCATGCTATTTTTGTACAAATCATATCCAACCAATTCCAATTCTTCCATATCTGATCATGCCCGTTTTATTGAGTATATTTCATGCACAAAAAGATTTTATTTCATTGGTTTTATATTTATCATGTATTTAATTGATTTAAATGAATTATTATTAATAAAAATTCAAATAAATAAAAAAAAAATGAAGAAAAACTTCCCTTTGGGCCAAGTGGTCGTGCACATTCTTGGGATAATGAATTGTGGAAGAAAAATAGGCCCATTAGCAATTTTAGGTCATTTGAATCAATGTTGACTTTTCAAAATATCCAAAAATTTCCCAACTTCCACAAGGCATAACTTGCTCAATGTTTAAGCTTTGCTCATGTTCTTGGATATTTTGGAAAGGTCTTTGAGTCCTCTAACCAATGTCTTTGGTCCCATGTCATTTTGATTTACCAATCTCAAGTTATGGCCTTTGACTTAAAGTCCCTTTTTGTTGACTTTTGAAAATGACCTATAATGTTGAAATTGATAACTTTTTGTGAGAGCATTTCTTGGACTTGAAGTATGAAGATGAGTTGTAGGAAATATCTTTCTCTTCAAAATGAGCATTGGATGGAATTTTTCTGATAATCCATGTGAAAGTTATGCCATGGTCAATTTACAGTTGACTTTTTCAGCTGTCCAAATAAGGAAACTTTTGCATCTTGATGATTTTTGAGCCAAGCTTTGAGAATCATGATCAAGCATTGATCAAATGATGTTTGTGGCTTCAAAATGAGATGTTGACCAAAAAGTTGAACTTTTGACTGTCAAATGACCATTTTGCCCCTACAGTTGACTGTAGTGCAATTAGGGTTTTTGACTGTGCAATTTTGTGCTGAAAGTCTTGAAACTTTGTATGAGGATGCTTGACCATATTTATAGGCATGTGGGACTTGATTGGACCTTTAGAAACTTCATTTTCTTGATCAGAATAAAAACCCTAATTTTGACTGCTTAGGAGACCCTTGCACTGTGCAACCCTTGGGGAACTTTGAAGCATGACTTGGCAATTTCTTGGAGAATATGGGAGGGCAAATTTTGGGGTACAACAGGCGACTTGGGCAAAAATGGGCATCCCGGTGAATCGAAAACCCGAAAGGGCGGTTCAGGCAAAAATTAGGGATAAAACAAAAAATTTGTACACCCGGCAAGTTGAAAACCCGAAAGGGCGACTTGGGCAAAAAAGGGTTTCCCGGTGGATCGAAAACCCGAAAGGGCGGTCCAGGCAAAAGTTAGGGAATTAAAGTGTATGACTATGTCTCGTCGGATCACTTTAAGAACAATCTCTTCACCAACAAGCTCCAAGCTTCTGATCAATCCAGTCATCGGCGGACGAAGCAGTGAATGGACAAAATATTCAGAGTTGTGAAGGCTATAGCAGAATGGGAATCCCATGGAATTGTTACACATAGCCATCTTTCTTTTGTATAAAATTTTTCAATTTTACGACAACATTCTCTTACTAGGATGTTTGTCTCCTTTGTACAAAAATACTCACAAAAGTTAATACAAAATACTTCGAAGTGTAGAAATTTGCTTGCCTTTCTTTTTCTTTTTACACTTATGTCTTATTTGAAAACGCCCAATATTTTGTTAAATAGGCATATGCATTTGAATATAATCACTGCTTACAAATAAAACAAATTGAAAAAGGATAATTACTGATAGGTTGAAGGAGTAGGAAGAAATCTTTATGCCATTCCAGAAGAAATCCCCCACGATACATCATTCGGATCCTCAACAAGGTTAAATATGGAGTATGTTTCCCCAGCGAAGTTAAGCTTCAAGATCCGCAACGGAGCCAGTACAGTCTAAAACTTGATTCCCCAGCTGAGTTAAGTTTCAAAACTTCCATCAGAGTTAAACTTCGAGATCCCCAGTAAAGCCCGAAAACCCTAAAAAAATCCTATCCCCAGCGGAGCCAGAATAGTGAACATTCTCCCCACAGAGTTATTGCCCAGTAGATTGAAGATTCTCAGTCGCATTTCTCCAGCAGAAGTCTCCCAGGTTTTAACTTCCCAGTAGAGATTTTCAAAGTTTTCCTTATTCCCCCAAGCAGTCAGCAGTCAGCAAGGATTTCTCATCTTCAAAGATTTTTTGGAATCCCCAACTTTGGTCAAGGATTTACTTTCCCCGACAGCAATCAAAGATTTCACTATCTCCCGTTATCAAGGATTTATTTTCCTCAGCAAGACAGTTACTCAGCTTACATGCGCAACCATTAAATTCATGTATCATAAACATTGATGAAACACAATTCATTGCGTCATACATATCATGCAACATAAGTTCGTGTTTTAGCTAAAAAATTTACCCTTTTCAGGATAAGATTAAAAAGCTATCATTAACAATTATTCAGATACAATATGGATACACCCCAGACACGACGGTCATTCTATTACTCATTCAGAACTTCAAGTCAAAATACAGTATGGATACACCCCAGACACGGCAGTCATTCTACTACTCATTCAGACTTCAGCAATCAGATACAGACTAGATACGCTCCAGACACGGCAGCCATTCTATCTCTAATTCAGATTTAACTATCAACTACAAGTTCAGATACGCTCCAAACACGGATGCCATTCTGGCCTTTACACCAGCAGTCTGATTCTCCTAGTGCAGTCGCCACGGAAGTCATCCTGTCACTTATTCAGATCCCAGTTACAGTACGGATACACCCCAGACACAGCGGTCATTCTACTACTCATACAGATCTCAACTTCAGATACAGTCCAGATACGCTCCAAACACGGTCGCCATTTTGTCACTCATTCATAGTTTATCCCCGATACACAGTTGCTCCATACGCAGACGCTTCTCTGTTACCTAGATACAATATAGATACACTCCAGACACGGCAGTCATTCTGATATTCATTCAAAATTCAAATATAGTTACAGCTCAGATACGCGCCAAACACGGACGCCATTCTTTTGCTCATACAAACTCAGTTTCCAGATGCAGTTCAATGGCATTCCAGACACGGATACCGTTTTGATGCCCATTCTTCTAACCTACAGCATTGCAATTCAACAAAGATTCTTGGATGGCATCTTTAAGCCCATCTCCAGCAAGATTCAACCATCTCCAAATGGCATCTTTAAGCCCATTCCCGCATCTATGTCTTGACGAGTGCAAATTTACGGGCACTCTAGTGTCCAATCCTCTTTTACCTTCGAGTCGCGAAAGGAAAACATGCCAATCTAACTCTTCAGGTTCAAGAAGATTGAACAGGGGCAACTGTTGTACCCCAAAATTTGCCCTCTCATTTCATCAACATTTCTCATCACAGGACTCTTGGAACTCAAGATCAAGCTAGGGTTTGCTCTGCTCAAGACACCTCCTTGCACTGTTGACCTAAATTAGGGTTTGAGCTTGCACAGGGATATTTTGACTTACAATGCCCAAAGTGACTTTCATACTTCATGTTGGACTCACAAGTTTGTCCATACCAAGTTTCAAGCCTTGATTCAAAATTTTGCCCAGTCAATTGGACAATTGACCTATAAATCAGTTGTATTGGGGAAAAAGTCAACTATGGCCAATGGACAGTCAAACCTCATGAAATTTGAGCCACGTCAACATTATGAACTCAGATGAACCATCTGATCAAGTTTGGATCACAATTCCACAAGAAATTTGATCAGATCACCAAAAGGGCAAAATGGTCATTAATAGGGTTTTAATTGCACAAAGGCAATTTTTGACTGTTTGACCTAGCCAATGGCAAATCAAGCTCACCCATGGACTCAAGGACTCAATGACATTGTCTTGACCCATTCAACAAGTTCAAAAGATCTCAAATGCATAGGATTGACAGATGAATTTTTCAGTCAACTAATCAAAATTTGACTGTATACTGAAAAGTTAAAGTTTGACTTTTTGGTCAAAATCAAGTGCCAAGAGTTATTTTTCATCAAGACATGTCAAATTATGAAACTTGTTCATCAAGAAACCCAAAAATACAAATTAGGGTTTAAAATGGGAAAATTTCATAACTTAGAATTTTTCTAAGTTATGAAATTTTCTTATTTTTTCCTAACTTTGTCCCATTTTTTCACCAAGATGCAAATGGATTCAAACAAAACTTGCAACATTAAAGTTGTAGTCCATCACAAAGTCTACAACTTTGATTCACAAAGTTTTCTCAAAAGAGGCTTGTATATCAAGTTATGATTTTTGGAACAAGGGTACCTAAAACTTTTAACTTAGAGAAAATTTGCCCTAATCTAGGCAGGATTTTGACCCATCTTCTTGGCCATTTTTCACATAGTTCCACTTGAATTTTCAAGTTGAATTTCAAAGATGGATTATAGTACATGTTCCAAGCTTTCCAAATTATCCAAGAACTCCTCAAACACCCTTGTGGTTAGAGAGAATCGAATGCTTAAAGTTGGCAAAAACTCACTCTTGTCCATGACCAATACATGTTCATACAAACTTGCATTTTCAAATCAGCATGCTTGGTACTAGCTTGCAGGCCTCAAAACCAGTTTATACTCCATAATTTAATGCATAACCATTGAGTTAAGTTGTTATCTTGGTCAGTTGGACATTGCATACAAGATTAATCCTTATTTGGAAAAAGGTAAAATGCCATTTTTGTAAAGTTGCACTTTATGTCAAACCAAAATCCTTGAGACATGTGGCCATATCTCTGAAGCAAGATTCAATATACCAATTCCAAGAACCAAGAGAAAAGTATGCAGCATGATATAGGGCTTATACAGGCTTACATTGAGAACACACACACTCTTGCTTGAAAAGGAAGAAAAGTTGCAAATCATAAATCGATCTCACACATCTGTTAAGACCAACTTACACAAACATTGTAGACAAGTTTCATACCTCCCAACAAGCCAGAAACACGACCCTTCTGCCTCCCAAACCCCCTTGTACACAAAATCCCTGTTTTGCTGCAAAACAGGGTAAGCTCTGCAAACTTCAAGCCATAACCAAATTCCATCGTGCGTTTTGTCAAAAGATACTTCAAACACCTTCCAACCAACATATCTAAGCTATCCATTTCTAGCTGTAACACCTCTAACACACATTGCCATTTTTGTTTCAAAGCTTTGCAGGTTGAGTTCTCTGGCACGATTCAAGCTATTTCAAAACAAGCCAAGCATTGGAAATGCTTCCTTGGACCTCAGGCAAGCTCAAAAGAAGCTCAAACACCATTGAAGGTTGCCACATTGTCCAACTCGAACTCAACTGAAACAGGTATTTCATGGACTTCTATCTCTCTATTTATGAATAGTTAGGCTTAGGTTTGTGAATGAAATATGTTGTACTCACAGCCCTGAAGCCATACATATGCTTAGTTTTCATTTACATTAACCGTGCTAAGAGAATTTCACTCATAAACTTTCTGAAAAAACTAGGTTAAGAATTAGGGCCAGAGAAATTCTCTCTAGTCTTTGAGAGTTAGTCCAAGTTTTTTATATGGTTGGATTCGTTGTTTAATGCTCTACAATGTTCATGTTATGAGTTTTGTCAAAAAATCAAAGAATCAGGAGATGGCGTTTGTGTACAGAAGCGCGCGTGTTTTGATTCAAAGGAAGAAGATGAAGTCTGACTGGGCTGGGCCTGTTTGTTCTTTGCTTTTGACACCCCACTTTTCTGTTTTCACCCCCCTGGCCCATTTATTTGAATATTTGTCATTTTGATATTTTTATTTTTTATTCTGACTTTATTATTTTTTGTCTAAATATAAAAAATGCCAAAAAATTATTTTCTATATTTTTCATATTTATTTGATATTTCTTTTTATCTTACTAGTATAAACATGTAAATAATCTATTTTCTTTTTATTAAAACTTAAAGAATAATGTAAAAATAATATATATTTATCTTCATTTATTATTTTTATTTACACTTGAAAATATTTTCTTGAATATACACATTTTTGTAAATAATTATATATATATATATATATATATATATATATATATATATATATATATATACTTTATTTTATTAAATAATTAGGTCAAAAATATAAAAATATTACATTTTCACTTTTATTAATATTTTACACTAAAAATACCTTTCTTACAATATACTTTTATTTTTTTTACAAATTAATATATTATTGTATATAATTAATAAATAATACTATTTATTTAAGAATTAGGGTTTTGCCCTAAATAACAAAAATAATTAAAATTGACTTTTTTTATTTATTTACATTTCACATTGAAAAATACTTTTTACATACATGAAAATCTTTTTTTTGCATAATACATTTTATTTGATATTTATTTAATTGTATTTATTTAAATATTAAATATTGCCTTGTACATTCAATATGGTTGTAATAACTTAGAATTTAATTTCTTGTCAAATACCCTCAATTCAAATTTGTACCCCCCTCCCTATATCATGTTATAATAGTGTAGCATTTAAATTCCCACACATTTAAAAGCCTCCAATTATGCCATGCTTAGACTTAGGGTTTGTATGCAAATGAAATCAACAACTAGCTTGACCTAATCCAAGATAAACATGCATGAAAAACAAATACAATGCACACTTGCACCCCTAGGGTTTCAATCCACTTGTTACCTTCAAAAATGGGCCATGGTTGCATGTCAAGTATTTTGGCAAAAAGAATTAAAATGCGGAAATTAAATTATAAGCCGTCGGGTATTTACATCGCCAAAAGCAACCCTTTGAAAATAAAATAAAGCGGTAAAATAAATAAAATGTCCTAATTATCTATTACATGCCGGAAGCAGATACATCAATATGGATAAAAATAAATAAAGCGCGCGGGAAATTAAATCGAGTGTGAATTAGGGTTTTGACCCTTTTTAAAAGAAAAGGCTTTTTTTTTTAGTTTTTGTTTTTATTTAAGAAAAGAAATTAATCCTAAAATTAAATACTAAATTAATTAATTAAATGGAAAAAAGAATTAATGACATGTTTTTTTTTGGAGTTTTTGATTATTTAAGAAAGAAAATAAAAATAATTAAATGAATTAAAACCTAATGATTTCTAATTAATTTTATTTATTTACAAAAATAAATTAAAGTTTTCTAGAATTAAAAAACCTAATTAATTAATTAAATTTTTTTAAAGAAAAATAAAGTTCTGAATTTAAATTGGATAAAAATGTTTTTGTGATTTTTTAATAAAAAGGAAAATTTGTTATTGGTTAGAAATTAATTAAATAAAAATAAAGTAATTAAATAAATAAACAAAATATAAAGAAAAGAGAGAGTGGGCCTGAGATTTGGAGGATGTTGAAAGCAAGGTTGTTGGCCCATTAAGCTAATCCGTTTGGACTTTTGGGATCCAGTGCTTGAGCGTTGACTGAGTCCATCATGTGCCCTCAAGGTTTGGCCACTAGATCTGGCCATCTGGCACGCTGATTGGTGAGGGAGTATGGTAGATCTTAGGCTGGCATGTGCACTGGAATATCTGAAAACAAATAATATTGAGAAAATGGGGGACCTGGGATTCGAACCCAGGTCCTGAAGGGAAATACACGCTATGCTTGCCACTACGCCATGTTGCTTCAATTGTTAGTATGACACAAATAAATAATAATATAAGAAAACAAATTTCAATGGGTTAAAAATAAAAATAAAAAAAAAAGCACCAGATTTGAATGGGCTAATGGGGACGTGACACGCATTGTCCCTGACCTCCAACTGTGGCTAAAAAATGCAAACACCTATACCAACGGACAGAGGTCTGTCACTACAAGCCCGTCCACCTCCAAAACCTTATACCGGCCATGAAAATGGATTCTAAGTCCAGGGTTGAGTTCGTCTCACCCTCCTGGATGCAACCATGCCCATATCTGGGGCCAATTTTTCCTGAAACGAAAATCCCTAAAACCAAACGCAAAACCCTAACAATGGTGGATCTTGCTACAGGTCAGATAAACAAAATCAAATGATGCCAAAAGCTTGTAAATGATATGGTGATCACAAATATGCAATTATTTCATTCAATGGATGCAAGAATAGTGATTTTCGATTTCAAGAATATGGCGGATTCGTGGACTACTTACAGTGCACTAGGAGGTCTGAAAACGCGTGGTTTGGATTGGGTTAGCTTGTGAGAGTTTCCAGGAAGTGATTGGGATACTTGCCAAGCCCTGAAACGACCTCTAACCTTGATTTCGATCCTACACTTTTCTTTGTTTTTGCAAGTTTGGTTCTGCCTCCACAATTGATTTCTAACCCTCATTCTTGTATGATGCGCCTCCTTATGTATTGCTCAGTGTATTAGGGTAACAAACTTTGTCCAAATCTTCCTACATTGAAGCTTGGATATTTGATTTGATCCTCCATTAAAACTTTCCAAATTTGCTTGATTTCAATCTTTATGTGCTCTAATGCCTTGATACGAATTGGGAATGGTTTGCTAGCTGTGATTAAAGCCTGAAACAGTAAAAAAATCCATTGGTATCAATGCTTTGGATTTTATTTGATTTAAATCAAATTAATTCAAATAAAAATCAAAATAATTAATAAAAACGTGATATGGACACATGGCTAAAGCTAGAGCACGTGGGCAATAATGCAAACTCAAAACAAGTGAAAAAGAATGGGCCCATTTGGCAAAATAGGAAGTTTTGGGGATAGTTGACTTTTGGCAACTTTGCAAAAAAGTCCAACTTCAACAATGCATAAATTCTTCAATTTTGAACTTTTGAAGGTGTTCTTGGACTTTTTAGAAAGCTTGAGATGCCCTCTAACCAAACCTTTTGGTCTCATCTCATTTTGATATTCCATTCTCAAGTTAGAAGCATTGACAAAAAAGGTGTTTTTGTTGACTTTTCAAAATGACCTATAATGTCCAAATTCATAACTTCTTGTGAGTGCATTTTTTGATCTTGGGATATGAAAATGGATTGTATGGAATTGAATCCTCTTCAAAATGAGCTTTAGATAGGTCATTTCTCATAAAGTATTAGAAATTTATGCTTGGTCAAAGTTGGGTTGACTTTTCCTGCAAAACCCTAATTTAACAGCTTTTGAATCTTGATGAATTGTGAGCAATCCTTGATGAATCATGATAAAACCTTGATCAAATGATGAAATATACTTAAAAATTATAATGTTGACAAAAAATCTTGAAGTTTGATTGTTTGTAGGTCACAGTTGACTTTTGCCCTACCATAGTCGACTTTTGGACCTTTGAGCCATTGATTGAGCAAACTTCCTCTGCAAGGATTGAAACTTGACATGGATGACCTTGAGAACATATTAGGACATTGGTGAGAACTTGAGGTCATTTTTACTCAAGGATCTTGATGCAATGTGAAACCCTAATTTGGGATAGACTGCCTTAAGAGATAGCTTGTCTGGTCCATCTTTGAGCAACCTTGACCAACTTGGAGATTTTTCTTGCAATGTTTTGAGAAATATGGGAGGGCAAATTTTGGGGTACAACATTGAGCTAAGGGGTTGTCTTGAATGATAAGATGGTGAAATTTAGAAAAAAAAATAGTTAAGCCCAATATGGAGGCCCAAACCTGCAAAAAGCCAAAAAACTGAAAATGGAAAAATGTAAAAAACAAAAGTAGCGCCCAGGTTCGAACCCAGGACATAGGTCTTACCAGCGCGCTACTTTACCACTGGGGTGGCTGTACATCCATTGTCTTAAGTGAAATTAAAATAACATAACATGAACAAAGTCCTTGCCTTGTACTTCATCTTCTTACCCAAGCTGGCTGGATGCCCTGTAACTCTCTCATTCTTCCATGAAAATGAAAACTCATAACATGAAAGTTGTAGTATTCGATCTCACGATTCTAACCATACAAGTTATGTAAACTAACAATCAAAGATCAGGGAGAATTTTAAAAGCCCTAAATTTAAACCTAATTTTTTCAGAAACTTCAAGTTCTAAATTCTCTCAGCTTAGGTCAAATAAATGCAAGATAATGATATGTACAGTTTCGTTGTAATGAGGACTACATTATTTGTTCACAAATCGTGGCTAATGGTTGCCTGTACAAGGAGATAAAAGTTGAGATTTTTACCTCCTTCAGTTGAAATCGTGGATGAGACTAGAGTGAGTTTGATGGAGGCCTGATGTTTGCTTGAGCTTCCTTGAACTTCTCTGAATGTATTCCAACCCTTGCCTTGATTTGAAAGTGTCTGAAACTCCTTGGCCAAGTCAACCTGCAAGATTTGAAAACAAAAATGGCAGATGATGGAGAAGGGGTTACAGTACAGGGATGAAGGTCTGGATTAGTTAGATATTAAGTAGGTAAGATGTTTTGATGATCAAGACTTGAAACGCACGAGCCAAATGAGAGATTGGTATGCTTATGCCAAAACTGCAAGTTTTGACAGTTTTCTGGTGTTTTTGAGCTTGGGAGTGTTTGAGGCTTTAACCAATCGTGTCTTGGGTTGTATTGTGTTTGTATATTAGCATGGAGAAGGTCTTAAGTCAGCTCTTCCACAGGTTTGTGAGTTATAGACTTTTGGCCACCTTTCTTGCTTTTGAAGCAAAGTGACAAGACAAGGCTTTTACATGCTTGTACTGGCTTGCTTAGGGTTGGTATCTGTTCTATACAAGTTTCCTTAGGTATGTGGTACTTGTATGTGCCAAGGAGACAGGTTCAATTCTCAATATTTGTAAAGTTTGCAAAAGTTGAGCTTTTCCAAAATGGCAATGGTCACTTTATGCCATTTATGGAATTACAACTTGGGTAATGGTTCTAAGCCTTGGATTAAAGCTTTGCCAATTGAGTAAGCATTAAATTATGGAGTAAGGAACAAGTTTGGGACCTGTAAAGCATGGATTAGGCATCATAGGTACTGATTGGAAAAATTTTCTTCATGAAATGGCTTGAACCAAAAGTGAGAAATTGCCAATTTCATCTCTTCGATTCTCCCTACTCAAAAATGATCTTGAGGAGTTCTTGGACATTTTTGAAAGCTTGAAATGTTCTATATAACTCATATTTGAAATTAATTTCAAGATACCTCTTGGAACTAGGTGAAAAATTGCCATGAAGTTGGGTCCAAAACCAACCTAAATTAGGGCAAAATTTCACTAAGTTACTTAGTTCATGAGCATGTATTCATAAATTTATATCTTGAGATCCAAGCATCTTTAGAGAAAAGTGTGTGAAGAAAAGTTGTATATTTCATGGAGGTCTACAACTTTCATGTTGGGAACTTTCTTTGAATCATTATGCATCATGGTGAAAAAGTAGCCTAAAGTTGAGAAAAAATAAGAAATTTTTTATACTTAGAAAATTTTCTAAGTTAAGAAAATTTTCAAATTTAAACCCTAATCTTCAAACTTGGATTTCTTAATGAACAAGTTTCACATTTTGACATGTTTTGATGAATCGTGATCCTTGGCACTTGATTTTGACCAAAAAGTCAAAGTTTGACCTTTTAGTGTATAGTTGACTTTTGATCAATTGACTGCAAATTTCATCTGTCAATCCAATGAAATTGCAATGTTTTGAACCATGCCATTAGGTCAATATGATGCAATTGAATCCTTGAAATCATTCTTTAACTCAATTGGTCATTTGCTAGGTTAAAAATCAGAAATTTCCCTTCCATAGTCAAAACCCTAATTTTGACCATTTTGCCCTTTTGATGATTTGATCAAATTTCTTGAGGAATTGTAATCCAAACTTGATCAAATGATACATATGAGTCTAAAATGTTGATGTGGATAAAAAAATATGAAGTTTGACTGTAAATTGGCCATGGTTGACTTTTTCCCCAACACAGCTGATTTTTAGGTCAACTATCCAATTGACTGATCAAAAATGTGGTTCAAGGTTTGAAACTTGTCATGAGCAATCTTAGGGGTCTATAAAGATGTTTTAAAGTCACATGAAGCATTGACAGTCCAAAAATCCTTGTGCAATATCAAACCCTAATTTTGGGTCATCAGTGCATGATGAGATGTCCTGAGCTGATCAACCCCTAATCCAACCATGAGTCAAAGAAATCTTGTGAGAAAAGTCTTGATAAATGAGAGGGAAATTTTTTGGGTACAACACATGCATTCATGAATGATGGCCTGTATTTGCGAACAATGTTCTGTATTGGTGAACGATGGCATGTATTGATGAACGATGGCATGTATTGGCATTATGATGTTGTTGTCCTAAGTTGGCATTATCACGATGAGGGTTTTGCCCTATTGGCATCACATGCATCTTGCATCAGCGCCAGTTGCATTGCATTTGATTGAATTGTTGATATAACGATGAAGTTAAGTTGCATAGTTGGTACATGGTGTATGATGGATGATGATAAATATGTATGTACTTGTATAACAATTATGAATTATGATTGATGACTGTTGAGCTTAGAATCTTGCATGATATATTTGTCGTATACCTATGATTATATAACTTATTATATTGTTATGATATCTCACCCATTTGTTTGAATGTTGCCTCTACGTGGGTAATATGCAGATGATCCAAAGTAGCTCGAGGTAGAGGCTCACTGAGAAGTGCCTGATTTTGCGTAGATTAAGTCGGTGTCAGCTCTGATACGTAACACTTGGTGGTTTCCCGTTTGTTTTTTTATGATGGGAGTAAACTATTGTAGAACTCCACTTTGTTAGATTTATTTTATGATGCATATTGAAGTTTGAATTATTATAATTATAACTTATGTTAAAGAGTTAAGAATAATTGTTGTTGATGTTTTTCCGTTGCGAATAAATGAAATGAAGTTTAGACTTGGAACATGTGATTATGTGTTTCGTATCTTATTATATGAGTATGTGTGTATGTACGAAGAGGTACCATCCTATTTTTTATGTTTTTATTTTATGAAATAGTTTACTCTAATTTTTGGTTAAATTACCGACTGGAAAATAGCGTGTTACATTAGTGGTATTATAGCAGCTCGGTCCATTTGACCAAGTTCTCAAGTTAGTGAAGTACGATAGTTGAACACTGTCAAAGTGTTGTTCCTTAGTACATGACGTGTATGTGAAACATTGTTGGTGCTATCTTGCTTTTATAATCATTTGTTTGCAGGAGTGGGATTGAAACAAGTGGGGGAGAAGCTGGAGCTCCTATGATATGGTTCAGGTGGGAACAGTTGGTTCAATGTGTCGTGATTTGCATAAGTGCAAATGTTGGTGAGACTGCGTTGTTTTTCCCAATTTTTAAGAAAGTACGGATTCATAATCTATTTCTAGCGGTTAGGTCGAAGTGTGAAACAATCAGCCTAACGGTCATCTGATAATAAAATCAATGAAGTCGCCATCGGACGTCTTTTATCCCGCCGAAAGGGAAAGGTAAACATTGAGAAAACCCGAAGAGGGAAAAATCACGGTCTTTCGACCGAGAGATCGGGTAAGGGAGTCAGTTACGTGAAGGGAAGGTATTAGCACCCCACACACCCGTAGTACTTTACGGTATCCACTCTTGTTGTTATAATCTAATGGGTGTGGTCAAAATCTATGTCTAAGGCTTAAAGTTGAAAAGGGAATGCATGCAAAGAAAATTTGGGGAAAAGAAAGGAATATTTACAAAGATATGCTCGATTAGGCCCCACAAAAACTTCAGCCTACGTATCCTTTTTAAAGAATCAGAGCAGTCGTAGTCCGGCTCACATGTTTTGGTTTGTTTGCGTTTTTTAGTTAAAAAGACAAAAGACAACAAGAAAGATAGCAAAACATCAGATAACAATGACGAAACATCAGACAAGATGACAAAACAATCAGCGATGATGACAAAACATCAGTAACGATGATAAAACATTAAAAAAAGGATGACAAGACATCACATGGAAACACAAACTCAGATAAGATGATAAAATATCAACATGATAACAAATTATCAGATAAGATGATAAAACATCACACCTAACAATGATATAAAAAATCAAAGTAGGATAACAAACATATGAGATGGCGAAACATCGGCAAAATGATAGTAAAATATCATGGCAAAGATGATAATACATCAAAACTTAGATGATAAAACATCACACCTAACAATGATATTGAAAATTAAATTAGGATAACAAACATATGCGATGGTGAAACATCAATAAAAAGATAGTAGAATATCATGGCAAAGATGACAATACATCAAAACTTAGATGATAAAACATCACACATAACAATGATATTGAAAATCAAAGTAGGATAACAAACATATGTGATGGCGAAACATCGGCAAAAAGATAGTAAAGTATCATGGTAAATATGACAATACATCAAAACTTAGATGATAAAACATCACACCTAACATTGATATTGAAAATCAAAGTAGGATAACAAACATACGCGATGGTGAAACATCGGCAAAAAGATAGTAAAATATCATGGCAAAGATGATAATACATCAAAACTTAGATGATAAAACATCACACCTAATAATGATATTGAAAATCAAAGTAGGATAACAAATATATATGATGGCGAAACATCATCAAAAAGATAGTAAAATATCATGGTAAAGGTGGTAACATGTCAACTTAACAAGATTTAAAATAGAGCCAAAAGGCGCACAAACAATTAAGATTGATTTGTATTTTTTACCTTGAATAAGTATTTAAGCTCATTAAAGATGTTTTATGATTTGTTAAGAAAAATAAAGTTTTTGTTTTAAGATGCAATATGCAATATGCAAAGAAAATAACTAAGGGAGACTATCTTAATATCTATCCCTAGTGTAACCATACAATGATGGACCCTAAGGTTGAGTTTTGAGAGAGAAATATATACCCTATGTTAGCATGCATGGATACAAGCCTAAGGTTTATTCAATTCATACTTAGAAAAGAGTGAATTGAAAATCCTATGGGGAGTATGGCAAGGAGAGAATCAAGAAAAGATATGAGAGGGGATGACAAAATATCATACAAAAAGATAACAAGACATCAAGAAGCATGTATCAAGTATAGATGACGAAACATCTAGCATAGATGGCAAAACATCATGCAAAGGTGAGATGATAAAACATCATGTTTGCATCAAGATGGCGTGTATCAAGTATAGATGGAAAAACATCTAACATGGATGGCAAAACATCATGAAACATGTATCAAGTATACGGGAATGAGAGATGAAGAGAGATATGACGATACCTAACAGAGAAGGTCTGTTCCCTCTTCAATGCACTTGAGATAAGAAAAACTCTATTGAACGCCTCCTTGAATTTCTTCAATCAAATAATGAATATGCATACCCAAGTTGTGTCAAAAATCGATCGTAAAATCATAGCACGAACGTCCACAAGATAAATGGAGTGCCGGGTGTAGGGGAGTTAAATTGGGTTATGATTAACCAAGGGGTATACTTGGTTAATCTCGTGAGAGTAGGTGCTCATACCCTCAACCATGAGACTCTTTATGCATGGAAACACCTGGTATAAGGACCAAAGTGGTTGATTTAGGTTATGATTAATCAAGGGTAAAACTTGATTAATCTCGTAAGAATGGTCATGCCCAAACTCAACTATTAAACCCTTTAAGAAAAGCTTGGTATGTAGACCAAGAGGAGGCCATGCGTTTTAATTGGATGATACATGCATACTTGAGCAAGAATTAAAAAGTATAAAGAAATAAAATTCTAAGCTATTACAAACCATATGGGAATGGGGGAACAAGTTTATGAATAGGGTGTATCAAATCGAAAATATGATTAAAAGTCTAAATAAATAAGTAATACAACCCAACCGAAATATTAAATAACTAATTAAATTGAATTATCTTATTTAATAGAATTAATTAACAAAATATTTAATTCTACCAAATGTTATTTTCCAATCTAATTAATTATTTAAAACATTTTTTTGTATTTTCTATTATCAATACTTTTATTATTTTTAATTAATGAAAAATATTCAAACAAAACAATACAAAAAAAAGAAATATAAAGAAAGAAAACAAAGAGTTTGGGCCTGAAATCAGTAAATATGGAGGGTCTTGAAAAAAGAAATTCGTTGGGCCCATGAAGAGCAAGCCCAGGCGCTGGACATGGTCCGCTGGATTTGGTGAGGTTGGCCCATGAAGGTGCATCGTGGGCTGCATTTTCTGGGGCTTCAGATCTTGTTATGGACAAATCTGATGGCGATGAGGTGATGGTGTATCATAAGATTGATGAGGAGGCACATGAGAATTGTTGAGAATCTGACGGTATACTCCTGGAGAGGTGTATCGTGGGAACGCAAATCTCAGGCGTTAGATCTGGATCAGTGAAGTTATGATGGTGACGAGGCGAAAGAGCATGGTTACTACGATGGGACGACTGCACGAAATCACACAATATCTCACGCCTTATGTTTGAATGTTGCCTCTACATGGGTAACATGCAGATGATTTGAAGTAGCTCGAGGTAGAGGCTCACTGAGAAGTGCCTCATTTTGCGTAGATTGAGTCAGTGTCAGCTCTGATACGTAACACTTTGGGGTTTCGTGTAACAGCCCGAGCCTTCAGCATTCCCGACACTATTACATCACGATCTTCTCTACCCCCCTCACTAGTAGAGTTTTTGCCTTTCTTGGGAATCGAACCCTGTACCCTGGGGTTCAAGTACATGCTCAATGCATTCCCACTACCAATTGAGCTACTACAGCCCGAGCCTTCAGCGTTCCCGACACTATTACCTCACGATCTTCTCTACCCCCCTCACTAGTAGCTCAATTGGTAGTGGGAATGCATTGAGCATGTACTTGAACCCCAGGGTACAGGGTTCGATTCCCACGAAAGGAAAAAACTCTACTAGTGAGGGGGGTAGAGAAGATCGTGAAGTAATAGTGCCGGGAACGCTGAAGGCTCGGGCTGTTACATTTCTCACTTGTTTTATTATGATGGGAGTAAACTATTGTAGAACTCCATTTTGTTGGATTTATTTGACGATGCGTGTTGAAGTTTGAATATGATAATTATAACTCATGTTAAATAGTTAAGAATAACTATTGTTGATGTTTTTCCGCTACGAATAAATGAACAGAAGTTTAGACTTGGTGAACATGTGATTATGTGTTGTGTATCTTATTAAATGAGCATGTGTGTATGTACGAAGATTTGACATCCTATTTTTTATGTTTTTATTTTATGAATTAACTTACTCTGATTTTTGGTTAAATTACCGACGAGGAAATATGGTGTTACATTAGTGGTATTATAGTAGGTTGGTCCGTCCGGCCAAGTTGTCAAGTAAGTGAATTATGACGGTTGAATATTGTCTAAGTGTTGTTCCTTAGTACGCGACGTGTGTGTGAAACACTATCAATGCTTTCTTGCTTTTCTAATAGTTTGTTTGCAGGAGTGGGATTGAAATAAGTGGGGGAGAAGCTGTTGCTCCTTTAAGATGGTTAAGGTGGGAATAGTTGGTTCAGTGTGCCGTGATTTGCATAAGTGAAAATGTTGGTTAGACTGTGTTATTTTTCCCGATTTTTAAGGAAGTACGAATTCATAATCTATATCTAGTGGTTAGGTCGAAGTGTCCTTGAGAGGGAATGATCTGGTACTTGTGTTGTTCACATCTCTAGGGGTGGAAGGCGATGTTATGGATAATGATGTTCCAATTATATGGGGTCCTTGGTGTTATCCCAGGGACAACTATGATTTATCGTTAGAGAGAGATGTTGAATTGACTTATGTTATCCTTGGAGTGAACTGTTTGGAGTTAAACCCAATGAGTACGAATTTTTTTGATGAGTACATGCATATTCTTCTGCCAAAAGATATGTTAAGCAAGTCAGATAACTCTTATAAGGTAAAGCTCATATGGTTATAATGTTTTCAGCACTGCATGTTAATCATGAAATTGTCAGTGTTGAGTTACCATTGTGTGTGTTGTTAGTGTTTGGATTAATGCTGGAGTGATGAATTGTTGTGATTTTGTTATTGGTATCATGTAGGTGGTTGTTGAATGTCATTGATGTTGTTGGGTATTTGTGAATCGCGAGTCAGGGTCAGAACTCAGAGATATTAGTAGTCTTGTGAAAAGAATTGGAATTTTGATGTTTTGTGTTGTACCCCAAAATTTTCCCTCCCATATTTCTCAAAACATTACAAGAATAGTCTCCAAGTGGCTCAAGATTGCTCAAGAGTTGGACAGTCAAGTCATCTCCTAAGACAGTCAACCTCAAATTAGGGTTTTGTGTTAAATCAAGGTCCTTGCATCCAAATGACCTCAAGTTCTTCCCAATGTCCTAATATGTTCTTAAGGTCATCTGTGATACGGTGGGAGAACTGACTTGGGTTTTGCGTTTTTTGTTCGCAAATGTTTCGGTTGAGTAAGAGTCGCCACTGACTTTTTATTTTATCCTAAGTAAAGGTTAAAAAGCACAGGAAAAACCTTTGAGATGTTTTCTTGGGTTCGGGGAGTAGATTATAGAAAGGGAAGGTATTAGCACCCTTTCTATCCATGGTTATCCATGGGCTCTTAGTTACTTGCTTAGATCACTTGAATTTTCAATTGTTTGAAATGGTGCTTTATGTGTGATTTTGAAAGATGTTTTAAAAAGAGGCCATCGTTGTGGCAACCTTTGTAATGATTCTTGTTTGAATGTATACAAAGGTGTTTGTCTTTTTGAAAGGTTTTCAATATCGTGAAAATTGTTTTGAAATTGTGTTGTGGAGTGTGTTTTGAAAAATAGCAAGGATGTTTTGCAAGATTTTTGATCAAGTAACTAAGAGTTGTCTACCCTATTTTACTCAAAGATTTTTCTCATGTTTTAACCCTTTTAACAGTGTTGTTTCACCATTGTATTTGGTGAACAACCTTGTGTTAGGATGTAAACGGGACGGGCACGGGTCATCGTATAGACCATGATAGCAATTTTGCAAAGTATCTTAGCATTTCTTTTGAGGTACTAAGATCATTTTTGTAAGGCAACTTTGGATAGCGTCATCGAGGGACTATGATCTTTTGATTTTGTTTGTTTTACCAAGATACTTTGCATGCGTAACATGGCCCATTTTTTAAGGCAACAAGTGGATGTAACCCTAGGGGTGTTTGTGTGCAAGTGTGCTTTATTGCATACAAGAATTTATCTTTGAATTAGGATTTTCTATTTCATTGATTTTATCTTGCCATACACATCCTAATTACTAGCATTTATATTTGAAAGCAATAAAAAGCATAAATATAAAATCCTACGCTATTACAGCAATTAGGGGGTGGGGATACATATTTGTACATGGGGTGGTTCAACGAGAAAAATAGACAAGAAAAGAAAATAACAAAAACAAGATAGAGAGAAAGAGAGAGGGAGCCAGCGCGCTGCTGAGAGATCATCAGAAGTTCTGACTCGGGCCCGTTGCCAGATGATCAACCTTTTGGTTAAACTGTATGAGTCAGAACTTCTGACTCTTGCACCTGCAAAACAGAAACCTGTTAGTGGAAAGATCAGAAGTTCTGACCCCCATGCGCTGCAAGACAAAAGTTTGTTAGTGGGGATATCAGAAGTTCTGATCCTGCTGGAAATACAATAATTCTCAGAAGTTCTGATATTATTGATAGCAAAACAGGCTTCAGGTGTGCTAACGTCAAAGTCAGCACTTGGCTTCTCCCTGTACTAGTCAGAACATCTGCAATTTTGTTATTTTTCCACAAAACAGAAAACATGTTTGGAACAGCTTCAACAAATGTCAAAGTGTTTCAGGGGACAAAAGCAACAAGGTCACGGGCAGGTTCTATGCTGACTCACTTCCTATCTAAACGTTCTGAGGTATGAAAAACCTCAGAACACAAACAGCAGCAACGTGATGTTTACATTATGTTTATTTGAGCATGCAAAGCTGATGATGCTTAGCAGTGTGATAAAGGTCAGCAAGTGCTTACCTGGCTATTGGAAAATTTTGTGAATGAGAGCTAGCTTTTGGCTCTGATGGTGTTCTGGACAGGTTCTTTTTTTGAAAGGGGTAGATGAAGGTGTATGTGTATGTATGGTCAGAGGTTGAAAGAGTGTTCTTTAGTCACAAAGAAAGTTGGGTATTGATGAAGTTTGAAGGTGAGAAGTTCAAAGTTATGAAACACTTGAGATTTTGGCAGAGTTTCACAGTATTTTCTTGCTAAAAATTTCTGTTTCTCTTCTAGCAATTTTTCTGGTTGTTTGGACGCGCTTTTTCAGTGGACAATGGTGCTCTATTTATAGGCAAAACTCTTGTGGCTTCTTGAACATTAAAGGCGCCAACAGAGGTTGAATTGTTCTTTGAAAGAAGTTCCTGGGAAGTTGTGATAACAGATAGCCTTTCAGCCTAGGCTGGAACAGCAGACATGGATTGGGGAGAAGTGACCTCTAGATGGACGGTGGCGCGTATACCCATGCCTAAACCTGCATAAAGGCGTTTACCAAGCCACACGTGAAGGGATTACTTGGATGAATGTTTAGGAGTGGTTGGGAGCATTAATGAGCATTAAATGGTGATGAGACTTATCAACACCAACATTCTGGTAATAGGAGAAAAACTTGAACCAGCAGTTCTGCTTTACCAAAAACAACGTAACACCCACTCTTTTGAACCTTTTATCTTCTGATTTCAGCATGTTCTGAAGGAGCCTTCAGACTTCCTTGCTTCCTTTGCATTCCTTTAGCAAACTCTGGCTGAACTTGCGTAATTGCTGAAAGAGTTATGTTTTGTTTGAGGCTTATGTGTTGAACCACGTTTGCAACTTCTGACTGACTTGATGTAGCTGCTGAAGAGCCAGCTTCTGACTGCGTTGAGCCAAGCTTGCAACTTCTGACCGTTGAGCCAATCTTGTATCTTCTGACCGTTTCTATCTGGAGTTTGGTCCAGAAGTTCTGAAGCGCTATTTTCTTCTTAAACACCCATTTTTTAGAGAAAAATTCCAAGTGTTTAGAATTTAATTTTTCTCAAGATAAAAGCGTTGCCTTTAGAGCTTGTTTGATCATTTTGCTCTTGTAAATGGTTTGCTTCGGCAAAAATGATAATTCATGACTTGGGTTCATTTCAGAGGGACTCTAAGAATCTAGGATGATTTCCTGAAGAAAGAGAGGGCAAATTTTGGGGTACAACAGTTGCCCCTGTTCAATCTACTTGGACCTGAAGAGTTAGATTGGAAGATTCGCCTTTCGTGGCTCGAAGGTAAAAGGAGATTGGACACTAGAGTACCCTTAAATTTGCACTCGTCAAGACGTGGATGCGGGAATGGGCTTAGAGATGCCATTTGGAGATGGGCTTAAAGATGTCATCTAGAGGGGTGACAAAATCTTGTCGGGGATGGGCTTAAAGATGCCATATGAAATGTTTGTTGAACTGTAATGTGATAGATCAGAAAAATGAGGGTCAAAATGGTATCCGTGTCTGGAATGCATTTGAACTATATCTGGAGACTGAGTTTGTACGAGCAAAAGAATAGCCTTTGTGTCCGGGGCGTATCTGAGCTGGAACTGCGTTTGAAGGTAGAATGAATATCAGAATGACTGCCGTGTCCGGAGTGTATCTGTATTATATATGAGTAACAGAGAAATATCTGTATGGAGCAACTGTGTGCTGGGGACAAATTCTGAATGAGTGACAGAATGGCAACCGTGTCTGGAGCGTATCTGGACTGTATCTGAAGTTGAAAGTTGTATGAGTAGCAGAATGACTTCCGTGTCTAGAGTGTATCTGAAACTGTAATTGGGATTGAGATCCGTATGAGTAATAGAATGACTTCCGTGTTTGAAGTGTATCTGAAACTGTAACTGGGATCTAAATAAATGACAGAATGACTTCCGCGGCGAACGCACTGGGGAGAATCAAATTGCTGTGTAAGGGTCAGAATGGTATCCGTGCTTGGAATGCATTGAACCTTGAGGTGGATAAGTGAATCTGAATGAGAGATAGAATGGCTGCCATGTCTGGAGCGTATCTAGTCTGTATCTGATCGCTGTAGTCTGAATGAGTAGTAGAATGACCGCCATGTCTGGGGTGTATCTGTACTGTATCTGACTTGAAATTCTGAATGAGTAATAGAATGACCGCCGCGTCTGGGGTGTATCTGGATTGTATCTGAAGTTGAAAGTTGTATGAGTAGCAGAATGACTTCCGTGTCTGGAGTGTATCTGAAACTGTAACTGGGATTGAGATCCGTATGAGTAATAGAATGACTTCCGTGTTTGAAGTGTATCTGAAACTGTAACTGGGATCTAAATAAATGACATAATGACTTCCGCGGCGAACGCACTGGGGAGAATCAAACTGTTGTGTAAGGGTCAGAATGGTATCCGTTCTTGGAATGCATTGAACCTTGAGGTGGATAAGTGAATCTGAATGAGAGATAGAATGGCTGCCGTGTCTGGAGCGTATCTAGTATGTATCTGATCGCTGTAGTCTGAATGAGTAGTAGAATGACCGTCGTGTCTGGGGTGTATCTGTACTGTATCTGACTTGAAATTCTGAATGAGTAATAGAATGACCGCCACGTTTGGGGTGTATCCATACTATATCTGAACTGAAATTATGAATGAGTAATAGAATGACCGCCGCGTATGGGGTGTATCCATACTGTATCTTAACAATTGTTAATGATAGCCTTTTAATCTTATCCTGAAAAGGATGAAATGTTAGCTAAAACACAAAGTTATGTTGCATGACATGTATGATGCAATATATATGTTATATCAATGTTTATGATATATGAATGTAATGAATGCGCATGTAAGCTGATGAGCCGTCTTGCTAAGGATAGATGAATCCTGGATGGCTGGAGATAAAAGGATCTTGACTGCTGCCAGAGAAAGTGAGTCCTTGACTGCTGCAAGGGGACTGCAAGAATCTTTGATTGCTGAAGATGAGACATCCTTGTTGACTGCTGCTGGAGAATCAGGAGCTCGGGTTGTATGCCACTCCACTGGGGATTCCTGTCCTGAGGAGATCTTCACTGGGGAACATCTGATTATCCCGTGAGGAACCGAGAATGAGAGTCTTCATTCTGCAAGATCTTCAATTATTGAGGGATCTTAGGACCACTGCTGGGGATTGGAATTCCTTGGTGACTTGCGGGGAATGAGAATTTATGATGATCTCTACTGGGGAGTTCAGACCCTGGTAGACTTATGCTGGAGAAATAAGACTGAGAATCTTTAGTCGGGTGGGAAGTATCTCTGTGGGGAGAAGGTTCACTAGTTTGGTTCCGCTGGGGATTGATAGTTGGAATTTTGGCTCCGCTGGGGATTGGATTTTCAGATTTTTAAGGCTCCACTGGGGATACTGAAACTTAACTCTGAGGGGAATTGAGTTCTGGAAGGCCCTCTGGCTGGGGAAACCAGTTTTGAGAAAGCTTCTGCTCTGCTGAGGATCCTAAAGTTTAACTCTGTTTGGGGAATTAAGTTCTGGATTGAGGAATTTGGAGTTTAGATTTGGCGGGGATTCCTTCTGAAAGGGCATCAAAACATCCATCTGTACCTTCAACCTATCAGTAATTATCTTTCCTGATTTGTAAGAAAATGATTATGTTCAAATGCATATGCCTATTTAACAAAACATTGGACGTTTCTCAAATAAACATAAGTGCAAAAGAGAAAGAAAAAAAGGAAGTCAAAGCAAATTTCTGTATTTGGAAAAGTATTTGTATTAACTTTCTATGAGTATCTTTGTATAAAGGAGACAGGCATCCTAGTAAGAGGACGTCGTCGTAAAAATTGAAAAATTTATACAAAAGAAAGATGGCTATGTGAAACAATTCCATGGGATCCCCATTCTGCTATAGCCTTCACAACTCTGAATATATGTTCATTCAATGCTTCGTCTGCCGGTGACTGGATTGATCAGAAGCTTGGAGCTGGTCGATGAAGAGATTGTCCTTAAAGTGATCCAACGAGACATAGTCATACGCTTTAATTCCCTAACTTTTGCCTGAACCGCTCCTTTCGGGTTTTCGATCCACCGGGAAACCCTTTTTTGCCCAAGCCGCCCTTTCGGGTTTTCGATCCACCGGGTGTACAATTTTTTTTGTTTTATCCCTAATTTTGCCTGAACCGCCCTTTCGGTTTTTTGGTTCACCGGGATGCCCATTTTTTCCCAAGCCGACCTTTTGAGTTTTCGACTTGTCGGGTTATTTTATGCATAGTATCTTTTGACTATGTCTGCATTCGCAGGGTGCGGCAAATCGTCACCGTCCATGGTGGTCAGAATCATTGCACCACCAGAAAATATGCTCTTGATCACAAATGGTCCTTCGTATGTAGGAGTCCATTTGCCCCTGGGATCACTTTGCGTCAAGATAATCCGCTTGATTACGAGATCTCCGACTTGATACACTTGACGTCTGACTTTCTTGTTGAAAGCCTTGATCATCCATTTTTGATACGTCTGACCATGGCAAACAGCAGTGAGTCGCTTCTCGTCGATCAAATTGAGTTGATCAAGTCGGGTCTGAATCCAATCGTCTTCACTCAAACCAGAGTCCTTCATAATCCTTAAAGAAGGAATCTGAACTTCCATGGGTAAGACAGCTTCCATGCCATATACCAAAGAAAATGGGGTTGCCCCGGTTGAAGTACGTGCCGTGGTACGGTATCCATGCAGAGCAAACGGTAACATCTCATGCCAGTCCTTGTAGGTGACTTTCATTTTCTGAATGATCTTCTTAATATTTTTGTTTGCAGCTTCAACAGCACCGTTCATCTTCGGCCGATAGGAAGATGAATTGTGATGATAAATCTTGAACTGTTCGCACAATACGGTGATCATAGTATTGTTCAGATTTGTACCGTTGTCTGTGATGATCCTGTCGGGGACACCATACCGGCATATAAGGTTTTGCTTGATGAAGCGGGCAACCACATTTTTAGTAACAGAGGCGAAGGAAGCTGCTTCGACCCATTTGGTGAAATAATCAATAGCAACCAGGATGAAGCGATGTCCGTTGGATGCCGTGGGCTTGATCTCTCCAATCATGTCAATGCCCCACATTGCAAATGGCCACGGAGCTGTCAGAACATTGAGAGGAACAGGAGGAATATGAATCTTGTCAGCGTAGACTTGACATTTGTGGCAAGTACGGGAATGTTGATGGCAGTCAGCTTCCATGGTAGACCAGTAATAGCCTGCCCTTAGAATCTTGTTAGCCATTGTATGCCCGCTCAAGTGGGTGCCAAATGTACCGCTGTGTATCTCAGTCATGATTAACTCAGCTTCAGCTTCATCTATGCATCGGAGTAAAACACGATCATGGCTGCGCTTATAGAGGATGCCGTTACTCAGGAAGAACTTGGCAGCAAATTTCCTTAGGAACTTCTTGTCATTTACGGAAGCTCCTTCGAGATATTCTCTAGTCTGGAGATACCTTTTGATTTCGTGAAACTATGGTTGTTCCACTGCTTCTTCGGTATTAATCTCATGACAATGCGCAGGTTCATCCATTCGCTCGATGGTGATTTGGGGAGCCTCGTTATCCCAGTTGAGTTTAAACATGGAAGACATTGTAGCCAGAGCATCTGCTAGCTGATTCTCTTCTCGCGGGAAATGCTCGAAGGTAATTTGCTCGAAATGAGGCAACAATGTCAGGACATGTTCTTTGTATGGGATAAGATTAAGATGTTTGGTATCCCACTCTCCTTTGATTTGACTGATTACCAAAGCTGAGTCCCCAAATACGATCAAAGACTTGATCCCCAGGTCAATAGCAGCCTTGAGACCAAAAATGCAAGCTTCATATTCAGCCATGTTGTTGGTACAGCTGAAGCAGAGTCGGGCCGTGAAAGGTGTGTGACAACTGTTGTACCCCAAAATTTGCCCTCCCATTTCCTCAACATTTTCTCATCACAAAACCCTTGGAGTTCAAGATCCAGTTAGGGTTTCCTCTGCTCAAGACTTCTCCTTGCACTATTGACCCAAATTAGGGTTTGTGTTTGCACAAAGATATTTTGACCTAAAATGCCTAAGATGACTTTCATGCTTCATGTTGGACTCCCAAGTTTATCCATAGCAAGTTTCAAGCCTTGATTCCAAATTTTGCCCAGTCAATTGGACAGTTGACCTAGAAATCAGTTGTATTGGGGAAAAAGTCAACTGTGGCCAATTAACAGTCAAATCTCATGAAAATTGACCCACATCAACATTATAAACTCACATGGACCATTTGATCAAGTTTGGATCACAATTCCACAAGAAATTTGATCAGATCACCAAAAGGGCAAAATGGTCATTTTTAGGGTTTTGACTGCACAAAGGCAATTTTTGACTGTTTGACCTAGCCAATGGCAAACCAAGCTCACATATGGACTCAAGGACCCCATGGAATTGTCTTTACATGCTCAACAAGTTCAAAAGATCCCAAATGCACAAGATTGACAGTTGAATTTCCCAGTCAATTGATCAATTTTGACTGTATACTGAAAAGTCAAACTTTGACTTTTTGGTCAAAATCAAGTGTCAAGATTCATTTTTCATCAAAACATGCCAAATCATGAAACTTGTTCATCAAGAAATCAAGAATTGCAAATTAGGGTTTGAAATGAAGATTTTTCATAACTTAGAATTTTTCTAAGTTATGAAAAAACCCTAATTTTTTCCTAACTTTGCCCCACTTTCTCACCAATATTCATTTGGATTCAAGCAAAAGTCATAACATGAAAGTTTTAGCCTATTACAAAATATACAACTTTGATTCACAAAGTTTTCCCAAAAGAAGCTTGTAGCTCAAGTTACAATTTTTGGAACAAGGGTACCAAACCATTCTTAACTTAGAGAAAATTTGACCTATTTTAGGCAAGGTTTTTACCTAACTTCAAGACCATTTTTCACATACATCCACTTGGAATTTCAATTTGCATTTCAAAGATGGATTGTAGTACACATTCCAAGCTTTCCAAAATGTCCAAGAACTCATCAAACAACCTCATGATTAGGGAGAATAGAATTTGGCAATATGGGAAAAACTCACTTTTGATTTGGCCAAGTTACATGTTCATACATTTGTGCCATTTTGAATTCAGCATGCTTTCCTTGATTACAGGTCTTTTATCTCAATTACACTCCTTAATTTAATGCCAATCCTTTGTGCCAAGACCATATTCTATGTGTTCAAGCATTGCATAAAGGTTTAGTCCCAAATTAGAAAAAGCATTATATCCATTTTTGCAAAAGTGAACTTTATGTCAATATGAAAATCCAAGCAAGTACATTTGAAATCTCTTTGGCACAAGTTTATGAGTTAATTACACTGATCAAGACTGAGTTATGCAGCACATTAGGGTGGCCTGTACAAGCTAGAAACTTAACTTGGCCATTGGTTGCTTAAAGTAGAAGAAACTTGCCATAACTTAACACAACTATCATTCCTGTAAACCAAGCCTTAAGTAAACTTGTCAAACATTTTCAAAAGATCCATCCTAAGCTGAAACACGAGCCTAGCATCCCCAATACCTCCCCATTTCCAGAATCACCCTCAAACTGGCCCAAACAGAGGCATATGCTGCAGTTTGAGTTCCATAGCTCAAACCTTCCATGCATTCTTGCTAAAAACACACCAAACACATCCCACAATATCCCTTGAAGCTATTCCAAACCTCAAACACGACCTGTAACACTCCCAGGCAACATCACCATTTTCATTTTCTTGTTTTGCAGCTGAAGTTCCATAGCACGATTCAAAAGGTTTCAAGACAAAGTAAAGCTTGGAATAGCATCCCTGGACATCAAGGAAGCTGTACCAATCATCACCTTGCATTGAAGACACCTCCATCACCAGATACAACTTCAACTGAACAGGTAAGTTTATGAACTCGTATCTCTATATCCAGGCATTGTTAGCTTTAGGTTTGTGAAGAAAACATGTCACATTCATAGCCCTAAACATGCCCATGTAATTAGATTTCATTTATATTATGTATGCTTAGAGAATTTTAAGTCTGAACATTGAACAAAAGCTAGGTCAGGAATTGGGGGAGAAGAAATTCTCTCTCATTTCTGAGAGTTAGATTGATTTCTTTATATGTCTGGAATCGTGGCTTCAAGCTCTACAGGTTTCATGTTGGAAAATTTGGCAAAAGATCAAGGAATTGGAAGATAGAAAACGCGTGTTTTCTTGAACAAACATGTTCTGAGGTTGAAGATGACAGGGTTCTGGGCTGGGCCTGTTTGACTTTTCTTTTCACACCATGTTTTTACTTTCACACCCCCTAGGCCCATTTTGCTTATTTTCATGATTTTTTGACTTTTCTTTTTTTATTCTGACTTATTTATTTTTCCTCATAATATTAAAAATATAAAAAAAAATATTTTTACACCATTTTTATATTTATTAGGCTTTTTATTTGTTTAAAATAATGTTTATACATAAATAAATGTTTACATACTTTTATTTAAAAATACTAAAAAATATGCAAACACATTTTATTTTCCATTTTTATTTTATTTTATCTTCTGAAAATATTTTATATAAAATATACTTTTTTTCATAAATATTAAATATTATTATTTTGTATATATAATATATATTTAGTAAATAATACAAAATATTTATATATATATATATATATATATATATATATATATAGTATATATATATATATATATATATATATATATATATATATATATATATATATATATATATATATATATATATATATATATAATATATATATATATATATATATATATATATATATATATATATATATATATATATATATATATATATATATATATATATATATAATATATATATATATATATATATATATATTATATATATATATATATATATATATATATATATATATATATATATATATATATATATATATATATATATATATATATATATATATATATATATTATATATATATATATATATATATATATATATTAGTATATTTAGGTTAGTATATTTAGGTTAAAAATACAAAATATATACATTTTATTTTTTTATTAATATTTAACATTAAAAAATACCTTTTTGACAAATGTACTTCATTTTTATTTTTATTTTTGTATACAATAAATAAATATTGTACATATTAAATAATTAATACATTTTACTTAATAAAATTAGGGTTTGCCCTAAATACATAAAAACTCCAAAAAAATAATACTTTTTATTTTGTTTATTTGACATATAAAAATACCTTTTTTTTCATACATATAAAAAGCCTTTTTGCATCTTGCATATTTATTTTATTTCTATTTAATTTGTGCAATTAAATATCTTGTAAATAATTCAATATTGATGTAATAGTCTAGGTTTAAATTCCTTGTCAAAATACCCCACATTTGAGCATTTGTACCCCCCTTCCCATATTGTGTTGTAATAACTTAGGAACTTTATTTTCCGCACTTTAATGCTTTCTAAATATACCATGCTAGAATTAGGGTTTGTATGCAAAATCAAATAACAAAAATAGTTTGACCTAATTTCAAGATAAACAAGCATGAAAATGGACAACACTAATCACACTTGCACCCCTAGGGTATTCCACTTGTTGCCTTCAATAAATGGGCCATATTGCATGTTAGGTCTCTTTGGGCAAAATAAACAATTCAAATGATCATAGCCCCTCGATGACGCTTTCGAAAGTTGCCTAAAAAATGATCAAGTCCCTTAAAAGAAAACATTGCCCAAAGATACTTGGCACCATTGCAATTATGGTCTAAACGATGACCCGCGCCCGTCCCTTTACGATGGTTGCTTTATTTCATGATATGATCCATCATGAGATTGAGGTATATGTTGATGACATGATTGCAAGGTCCAAAACTGAGGAGGAACACCTTGACCATCTGCGGAAGCTGTTTGACCGATTAAAGTTATACAAGCTGAGGCTGAATCCCAACAAATGCACCTTTGGGGTAAGGTCCGGAAAATTGCTAGGTTTCATTGTGAGCGATAAAGGTATTCAGGTGGACCCTGCCAAGGTAAAAGCCATACAGGAGATGCCGACTCCCAAGACAGAGAAAGAAGTTCGAGGCTTTCTGGGACGACTGAATTACATTGCCCGATTCATCTCACATCTAACTGCTACCTGTGAGCCAATCTTCAAATTGCTGAAGAAAGATCAGGTAGTACGTTGGAACGATGAATGTCAGGCTGCTTTCGAAAAGAAAAAGAGTATCTCCAAGAGCCACCCATTCTTATGCCACCAGTAGAAGGGAGACCTCTAATACTATACTTGACCGTACTTGACAACTCGATGGGGTGTGTGCTGGGGCAGCATGACGAGTCTGGCCGAAAAGAGCACGCTATTTATTACCTCAGCAAAAAGTTTACCGACTGTGAGTCTCGGTACTCACTGCTCGAGAAAACTTGCTGCGCTCTGGTATGGGCTGCACGCCGGCTGAGACATTATATGTTGACTCACACTACTTTGTTGATTTCGAAGATGGATCCCATCAAGTACATATTCGAAAAGCCTGCTCTGTCTGGAAGAATAGCAAGATGGCAAATGATCTTGACAGAATATGATATCCAGTACACAACTCAAAAAGCAATCAAAGGAAGTGTACTGGCAGATCATTTGGCACACCAACCTGTGGACGATTACCAATCATTGAACTTTGAATTTCCGGACGAAGATATCATGGTGGTCACTGATTGTGAAGTGCCTGGACCGGATGAAGGACCTGAGGAAGGATCCCGATGGTCTATGCATTTTGATGGAGCCTCCAACGCTTTGGATAACGGCATCGGCGCTGTAATCATATCTCCCAAAGGAACTCATACTCCACTCACTTCCCGACTGTGTTTCAACTGCACCAACAACATGGCAGAATATGAGGCATGTATCATGGGTCTTCAAGCTGCAATCGACTTAAGGATCAAGTTTCTGAGTGTCTTCGGAGATTCTGCTCTCGTGATCAATCAGATCAAAGGCGAGTGGGATACGAAACACCCGAATCTTATTCCTTACAAGGAGTATGTGTTAACTTTGCTTCCTCACTTTGAAGAGATAACTTTTGAACACTTCCCAAGAGAGGAGAATCAGTTAGCGTACGCACTAGCTACGATGTCTTCAATGTTCAAAGTTAAATGGGACAATGAGGCTCCCCGGATCATTATCTGGAAGTTGGACGAACCTGCATACTGCTGTGATCTTGAGGCCGAAAAGGTGACTGAAAAACCCTGGTATCATGAGGTAAAGAGATACTTGGAAGCTCAGAAATACCCTGAAGGCGCATCTGTCAACGACAAGAAGTTCATGAGAAGGTTTGCGGCAAAATTCTTCCTCAGCAACAGCATTCTCTACAAGCGGAATCATGATTCAACTCTACTGTGTTGTGTGGATAAGGCTGAAGCAGAGAAGATCATGATAGAACTGCATGAAGGTACATTCAGAACACATTCCAGTGGACATACCATGGCAAAGAAAATCCTTCGGGCAGGATATTTCTGGTCCACAATGGAAGCCGACTGTTACCAACATTCTCGAACTTGTCACAAATGCCAGATCTATGCGGACAAAGTGCATATCCCTCAGGTTCCTCTGAATGTCCTGACGGAACCTTGGCCTTTTGCAATGTGGGGCATCGATATGATCGGTGAGATCCGACCAACGGCATCCAACGGGCATCGTTTCATCTTGGTAGCAATTGATTATTTCACGAAGTGGGTTGAGGCAGCCTCCTACGCCACGGTAACCAAGAGCGTCGTTGCACGTTTCATTCGGCATAACCTGATCTGTCGGTACGACGTCCCGGAAAGAATCATTACGGACAATGGTACCAATCTCAATAACAAGATGATCACTGAGCTCTGCGAGCAATTCAAGATATAGCACCATAACTTTTCTCCTTACCGGCCGAAGATGAATGGGGATGTAGAAGCAGCCAATAAGAATATCAAGAAAATTGTGCAGAAGATGACAGTGACCTATAAAGATTGGCATGAAATGTTACTGTTTGCTCTTCATGGGTACCGTACCTTAGCAAGGACGTCAACCGGGGCAACTCCTTTTTCCTTGGTCTATGGCATGGAGGAAGTCTTGCCGATTGAAGTCCAGATACCCTCCCTCCGGATAATGAAGGATGCAGACTTGAGTGAAGATGACTGGATCCAGACTCGACTTGATCAATTAAACCTAATTGACGAAAAGAGACTCGCCGCTATCTGTCATGGTCAGACGTACCAAAAACGGATGATCAGGGCATTTAACAAGAAAGTCATACCACAAGAGTATCAAGTTGGGGACCTGGTAATCAAACGCATCATCCTTCCTCAAAGTGATCCCCGGGGCAAATGGACCCCTACATACGAAGGGCCATTTGTGGTTAAACATGTGTTCTCGGGAGGAGCCATGATTCTGACCACCATGGATGGTGACGACCTTCCTCACCCCGCCAATGCAGACATAGTGAAAAGATACTACGCATGAATAAAGGACCCGCTAGGTTGACATACCTAGGCAAAAATAAGGGCTTCCCGGCGAACCAAAAGGGTTTGGGCAAAAATAAGGGATGAAAATAAAAAAATCTGTACACCCGGCAAGTCGAAAACCTGAAAAGGCGGCTTGGGAAAAAATGGGTATCTCGGTGGACTGAAAACCCGAAAGGGCGGTCCAGGCAAAAGTTAGGGATAAAGCGTAACACTATGTCTCATTGGATCACCTTGCATCCAGAATTCGGCATCAACTATCTGGCTCAGACTTCGACATCGATCAATCAGCTTCATCTTCAACTAAGCAGCAAAGTGATGAGACGCTTGAAGACATAAAGGCGATAGCAGAGTCGGAACCCAGTGGGAATATTGTGCACATAGCTGTTTTGTTTCCTTTTCAAAATTGTATAAACTTTATGTTATTCGGCGGCGTTCTCTTACTAGGACGTCAGCCTCTTGTACAAAAAACGCCTATTTACAGGCAAATTTAAAAATCAATACAGATTCAGTTTTCCAAACAAATTGCCAATTGTTTTTCCTTTTTTCTGTTTTGTCTTGCGAAGAACGTCCAATGTTCATTTTTGATATATGCATTTGACATTAAATTGCTGATTCACAAATATTTGCATATGAAACAAAAGACTAATTACATGTGACATCGGAAGTAGGGGCAATGTAGAATTGTCCAGGCAGTCTAGTTGCTTTGTCCGCCAGGATACCAAGGTAGATTCAACTGAAGAATGTGATCAAATTATCTCAACTCCCCACAGAGTAAGACAAGATAGCAACATTCCCCAGCGGAGTATAGGCATTCATCAGCAAGCATCCCCGGCAGTCTTGATCTAAGATTGTTCCCCGGCGGAATACGGACACTCCAGTGGAATCATTTTCCAGTACAGTCTGAAGGTTTCCCCAGGAAAGTGGAATTCATATCCCCAGCAGGTCTTAAAGCTTATCCCCAGTAGATTCTGGAAGCTTATCTCCTGCAGAGTACGGACGTCTCTCCCGAGTTTTATTCAAAGTTATTCCTCACAAGGGCTTATAACTGGGTTATCCTCAGCTAATTGCCACGGAAGATCGTCCTCGGCGAAGTTCTTCCTATCCCCAGCGGAGTTCATCAAAGTTCCCCAACATAACTTATCAACGCAATCCTCAGCGGAGTTTATCATTGTTATCCCCAACGGAATCCATCATTGAAATCCTCAGTGAAGCTCTCGTCAAACTTCAGCAAAGTATCTCTTCCCACAGAGTAATTCCCCTCAGAGTAATCTCTCCAACAAGTTTATTCCCCAACGGAGTCATCTTCTCCTACCGGCGTATTCTTGCAAACATCATCCCCAGCGGAAGCAAAAAACTCTACTCTTCAACGTCAGCCCAAGATTTAATTCCCCGGCCGGTCGTCAAGGATT